>DWKL01000982.1:0-16001 GCA_018249415.1 Phareas burnsi | reverse complement strand
AATACGTAATGTTAATTTCTTTCGTTGCAGGGAAGGAGACGAAGTTACCGACTTTAAATTGGAATGTCAAGTAAGATTGCCTCTACTACGAAACTCGCCCGTACAAAACGAAAAATGCTACCTATAGGTAGAGCATTTTATGGACACCAAATTAATTTCAACAAATTAAAATCGGTTTAACTCCTACAAAGAAACATATCTATTTAACATTATAAGGTTTCCTTGGGTAGGTAGGTAACTACCCAGATTATTAAGGATTCAATACCATCCGAGCATTTCCGTCGGGTAGATCTATCACCCTAAAATCCAACTTCTCATCAACTGATTACTGTTCCTCAGCTGAACATCACAATCCCGTAGCCCATGGTCCACCACGATGGTTAAATGTCGATTCCGAATCAGACACTTTAAAGAACTTTACGGGAAACTCTCAGGTATGTAGGTTTCGTTACTATGTTTTCCTTCACCGTTAGAGCAAGTGATAATTGATAAGCACTTAACTTCGAAAATTAGTGGTGCGTGCCTGAAATTCGAACCCTGGAATCCAGTATGAGAGGCCACAATCTTACCACTAGGCTATCGCTGTTACCACATATACCTACTTAATAGGTATAATATTTAAAAAAGTACTCACCTACGTAGTAATAGACATATATTCAGAAATTACAGAATTTTTAAAATCGTATTTCTAGCTATCCAGCTATAAAATGTAGTCGAAGATAGCCCAGTCTTTTTAGTGATGTAATGTAGCCTATATAGATAAAATCCTCTGTTTCTGCTTGGATACTCCGTCAATATCGGTTCAACTGATTTCAAAATAAGCCTATATTTCCATACGAGGGCTAGACATTTTTTTTTAAATATTATTATATTCTGCCTGTGCTTATAAGCAAAATATTGGTATTTTGAAATCAACGACACACTAGCAATGCCATCAATCGACGTATAATATTCATATGGCCTCGTTACATGGATAGATAGATACATACGACAGACTTAAATTCTATTTAGGTATTGGTTGATATATGTATATAATTAAACTTATGTTAGGTTAAGGGCTATAGAACCTTTTGAAGTTTATCTGTAGTGGCACCACCATCACACCTATTACTGCCCTATAGCAGCAGTGTAGCGCTGCTGTGTTCAAATTCGAGGGTGTGGTAAGGCAGATAAAGTTTTTGAGGCATTCCGTTTTACTCGTAGTTCTGAGTGGCAACGCTTGTGTGGACTCATTATATAGATATAGGGTTGGTTACAAATGATTAAATAAGGCAGCATACATGCTCGCTTGCAACTTCCATCATTTAATAAACGTAGGTTTTTTTTTTCTATGTAAGTCAACCGCCCACTAAACAATGAGTAATGACTCTTATGTGTGTCTTACTAATATTGTGGTATGATGCGCTAGTATAGTAGAACAAGCCCGGGAAAAGAGGGAAAACTCAAGGGCTGAATCCCCCCTTCCCCCCTCCTCATCTGCGGTGCATTAGTACAGTAGGGTATGAGAGGCCAGGCAGGGCAGGACGTCTTTCTTACAATTTTCTAAGTGAGAAGAGTAGTAAACGAGCGCGTAGGCCGCCCGATGTTCAGTGGTCGCTGCAGCCCATGGACACCCACATGTACCTCAAACAGAACTAAAGTACTTTTTGAGGTCGTATGTAGATGCGTCACTACTCCTGTGGTCACTTCGCTGTAAATGTGCCCGGCGCAGGTGTATTTAATTGGTAATTAGTTAAGACTAGTAAGTGTATTTAATTATTTATTTATTTCAAATAGTTCTATCTTCGTCGTAATTTAATAATACCTCGATACGGAAATGCTACGACTATTTTAAACACAGCTACCTTCTACCGACCAAAGGTTAATTTTAATTTTAGCTGATTAACAGTAAACTTGGCATGAAATACTTTTACCGACCACACCCAAACATAGCATGAGGGACGGAAGCGATAACATGTAGCTCGGCAGAAAAGGCGAATATGTTCCGCGCCCAATAGCCTTAGATAAATTTATTTCGTCGCGTAACTAGCAATAAATATGCTAATTTAACACTATAACGTCCGTATGTCGCCTAGCCTCTCCGCCATTGAAAGAGTGAAAAAGATATCACGGAATTGCACTGCGCATTGCTCTTTTCAGTCATACAGCCTTCAAGTGACATCGTGGGAAAGGTTTCCCTGTTTCTTTTAGACGAGAGTTGTATATTTTTCTCCCCGATTTATAGAGTTACGACCTTTTGGCGTCGGTCCGCAGTTTTATCGACCTACGGCGACTACTAACCCAATAAATTTTGGTGTTTCGCACAGTGAATCCGTTCGGTGAACGAATGCATCGTCCCAGATACGAATGGGTAGGATTTGACTGAATCGTTGCGCTCTTGCAGGATGGTACCAAAACGAACGTACATAATTAATTCAATAATGAACTTGATATTTTTCTTTAATGTGAGAAGAATAGCAAACGAACGTGCAGGCTAACTGAAGTAAAGTTTCATTGCATACCACGGACGCCCACATCTATCATAAACGTCATCAGGTCGTACGTAGATGTGTTACTACTCCCGAGGACTAAGATGATCGCTTTGCTTGTAAGTGTACCCGACAACCACACCCTAGGCGAAATATAAGCATTGCTTCTCGGTGAATTATGAGGGTAATAAACTACAAATGCTTACTAATTAAAACAACTGTATATGTATATAGGTGCCTACTATTAGTAATATATTCACTAAACAGCTTTCGTAAATAAACTCCCCGCAAACCGACATACATAAATAAATTGGTGACGGTAGTGCTGACACGACTTGGTGAAGAAACAATTTCGTAGATAGGTAGGCACCTATTATTTTCTTCAGATTCATAATCGGTATATTATTTCATTGTTAACACCATAAAAATACTAACTCCTCCTCTGGAATTGTTGGCTTATATTGTGTAGGTGTTTTAAATTGCTATTCCGGGCAGAAAGGTTATGAAACTGAATAAGGTAGATATAACCTTTTCTTATTCTTTGACCTTTCATTCTGCGTCTGTTAGTATACTATTTCGTAATACTTAACTGTATATTGTCGTCAGTATAATATTGTAAAGCATTTTCAAATATTTCCATTCAAGAAAATTGTTTAATATCGTCCTACTGCTATATGAATTCGATATCAAATTAAAATAGATATAAATTTTGAATATCCTAATCGGTTCACAAAACTTAATTAAAGAATAAATCAAAGATACAACTTCATTCGCAAAATGAAACAATCAGAGGCAATATTTAATTGATGGACAAACCTTAATTAACTTGTAGTTCGCCGGAGCGGCCCAAAGCTCCTCAGATAAAAGAAGCCATCTGCATTTCGGTATTCAAATTATTTTCCAAACGTGTTCTCCGTTCTAACTAACGACCCAATAACGAAATCGTTGCATCACGCTCACTCCTGCGCACATGTGACTTGTGAGAGGAGTTTAACCCTTCACTCGTAATTGCCAGCCTCGAAAGGGTAATATAGTATTGGAACTCATATGGACCCGAACAAAACGGAACAAAAAGATCACATCATAAAAGTTTGCCTAAACTAACCTCGTTAAAAGATTTCTGGATAAAAGAATACCGTTTTTCAGTATCGTCACGATTGTCCGGCTGATCGGATAGCTCGATCGCTGTTTCGCTATGTACTGATATTTTTTAAAATTTTTACCAATAGTTTTAGTTTTTAGTGACATAACGGTTCATTGTATCGGTGCAAGGAGAAAGTCAGTTTTGTTAAGACGAACAAAAGGTACGGTTTTTTTCAAATCCTTGCGCAAGAGAGAGTAGCTTTTGTTGGAATAAAAAGCTTTTGTATTCAAAAGAACGAGCCAGTCAACGGCTTAAGTTTTTTAGTGTTGGTATAACTTTGTGGTAGAATGCATGTGTCGAGTGAAAATGTAGTCAGATATAGTTTAAAAGTGTCTATTTATCTATATACTTTGAAGATGACCGTTATTGGGTCTACGAAGTTTTGCGGTTAAGGTAATTTATCTCACATATTCAGATTGGCTCACAATTTATGGATAGTATTTCAAAAGTTTATTGGTATTTGTCCTTTAACATTAATCAGTTTTATTGAACTATTTGTGAAGCGTTGTTTTATGGCTTCCCTTTTGAATTGGGCTCGTGGATAACGATTGCATTCATTTCGTTGTATCTGCCGTTTATTATAACTCCACTGATTGTTGAAGCGTAGCGCCAGTAATGATGGACGCGGTAAAATTTACTGAACAAAACGAAACGAGAGTGGGAACGGTTGAAAATTTAATCTCACTGCCATGTACGGGTGTATATCCCGGGTACACGTTGCCGTACGAATTAGATACGATGTACGATGTATGCGAATGTTTTTTGTTGTTTTATATTACCCCACAATACGTAACAGTGTTAGACAGTTTAGACGCAAAAACATAAAACGCTTTAACGCGCCACAGTTGCTGCATTGTGGAACTTTTTTTAGCGAGAAGTGCGCCATGATACTGTTAACTACAGAGTTTTAAAGTTGAGCTTCGGATCTGTGATGAAAGGAATGAAATATGTTTACACGTTAATAAGATTAGTGAGGAGTACTTACTAGTGCAAATAATCGCATATCGTTGCGCGGTTCCCATACCGGTTTGACACGCAGAGGGTTCCGGGTTGGATTTCCGGCCAGCAGATATTTAAATGATGTATTCAAATTTATATTCTGAGTTTGGGTGTTTGTATGCTAATTTTTGCATGTGTTCATGGCACCCACGATACAGTTCTAGTAAGTGGTCATTGTCGTCCATAAGCATCTGTAATTAACCCCAAATAATTTTAGGGCATCGTCCTAACCAGACAAGAACGTCCTACCTTCCTACATCGTCTTATACATCCTCTACGGCACTGTATAAAATACTTTCGAAAGGAGGGAGATTGGGGGAATTCTTAGGGTTTTGAGGGAAGGTACTTTCTTTGTTCATACTTATTCTCGAGCCATGCCTACTGTTTAGTGGGTGGTGGTAGCACTTCCTTGCACAAACTATAGTTTTACCACCTTCCAAAAGACTACTTAGATTCTTATTTCATAAACACAGGTATTATATAAATGTTAGACTTTAAGATTTTGTCATGTCTAAGGCCATGCGGGAACATGTTGAGTCTCTACGCACATGCAGACAAAAGGAGGAGACGCTTAATTAAACTAGCGGAGCGGGGCAAGCGAAACGTAAGCATTTAATTTATATCCCTGCAGTAAACTCCGCGAGCTCTTCCTCACTACTGTAAGTCTATAAGCGGAGCGGAAATATGTATCTTATATAAACATACGCGATTTAATACAATTTTGACAAGTTACTATCCATACTTTAAATACGGAATGTTTTTTGCGTAGCTTAGTAATGTTTATAAGTGAAAAGGTTGTTTTTTAGTTGGAAATTATGTAGTTCTACTTACCTAAGTAAATAAAATACTTTAGATAAAGTACATAATTGTAAATCCAAAAACATTACATTACAATTACTTATAGGTAATACATGAGCTCATCAGATATCAGCTAATGTAAATAGCTCATAAGTATGTGCATGTATCCAGGTACCTTTTTGTTGGAGTGATTATATAAATATAACGTATAACTCCTAAATGTATTCGTTAATATCGGGACCAAAGTAACTTACGTCCTTCCGTAGGATAACAGCTATCTCCTTGCCAGTTTTTATAGAAATCGGTTAATCAGTTTAGGCTTACAAAATAAATAACAATAAACCGAGTAACTTTCATTTGCAATAATAATCTGACATTAAAATTAACGAACCATAACACGGATATTAACAATCCAAGAAATGTTTATATTTTTATCGCCGTAGCTTAACACTTGCACGGAGCTAATTCCGTTGTATCTCGCTAAGGAAAAACGCGCCTTAGCCGTACTACGACTAGAATAAACTATTTTAATTACGAGTTACGGTCGCCATTGACTCGGTAAACAATTAAATGTACGTAATTGATTGTATAAAGGGACTCCCGCCGCCTACTTAAAAATTTCTGGTTCATTTGTTCTACTGAATAATGTATGTGTTGGCTACACCTTTTCTTTTTCATGCGTAACTAAACGCTATATTAAATCTTGAGACGTAATATGTAGGTACCTAGTTATTGAATCGTATTGCTGTTATAATTTATACAAAACTACTTTTACTTTGCTTATATCTATTATGCCCTAGAAATAGTAGTCATACGCAGAATCCTTTTCTGTAAGTATTATTATATTATTTAGTATAGTTCAAAAGTTCTTAAAAACATAATTCTTTTTCTATTGTTTAATGTTTATTTAGCAAGTTTATTTAAGAATAAAATTAAGTAAAATCCGCATTATATAAAGTAAGAACTCTCTGCAGTTTAAAGGTAAAATGTATCTCATATTGTGTAACCAATTAGTTTATCATATAAACAGAAATATATAAGGGGCAATACAAAAGGCAGTATTGTTGTATTGTAAAGCGATCTTTGCTAGACCGTCTTATGGTACAAGATAGAATAACTGAAAAATAAATAGAGAGAGTAAATAAAGTAAACAAGGAAATATATCGAAATTAAAAATATATATTTAACGTTGCCTGTATAATAAATATTGTAACAAAATTTTCATCTAAATCTCCTCACAAAGCATATGCACGTCCGTAATGGTTGGTTATAAACAGCCGTCCGAAATATATTCGTTAACTGCGCGCAGTATTAGCCCCTAAGGTGTTCTTCAGTACCCACTTCAATAGGTATCTCCAAGTTTAACATCTTGATTTCCCTACAGCCGAATTTGATAGCTCACAAGATATGGAAATTGAACCATTCCAGTTGCCTCCATGATCTCTGGCGATGATAGTCGCCTATCTTCGCCTGCCATTCCCGTCGTAAATGAGAACCAATTAAAAATCTTCGACCAACGATAGTGTCTCTTTGTTTCTTATTTATTTTTCCCTGCTTTGAAAGTAAATACGCACTAGTAAGAACGTATTCATTGAAAAATCCTCGTGAATTTCTCATACATAATGTGTCGCACAAGTGAATAAATAATAAATATAAAAAAGAAAGAAAGAAAGAGAAAAAAATATAAAAAGGAAAAAAAACCGAAAGAAACAAACTAAAGAAGAAAAGATAGAAAAAACGAATAGGTTTATGATGATGATTAATAAATAACATAGTGTATTCTTCGGACCATATGGGAATTAAGTTTGGCGATGGTACTGCAACAGCCAAATTCTGTAGTTAATTGATACATACCGAAGATATACTTAGAAGAAATTGTAACTTCTGTATTATTTCTTTGACTAATTTATTTTGGGAAATTTGCCTGGTAAAAATGCTCTTTTTCTTTTAATGACTGTTATCCATTGATAACAACCCGGACCGATAGCTAAGTGAGCCCTTCGAAGCTGAGGATTAAGTTCGAACGTCTTGAGTATGTGTCCCGAGTATGTGTACGACCCTAACCGTACCCTTCAAACCAGAGCACACCCGTGTTCAACGCTGCTGTTATAAGGTAGAGTTAGATGTGGCGATGTCCTCGGAGTCGAACTACGAAGGGATCTACCACCATAAAACTACATGGGTGATGGTGGTATTAAATATTTTTACATGATTGGGAGCGATTAAATCAAATTAAAATATTTTTAATCAAAGTATATTCCTCACAGAATTATTTTCAAAGGTGAACAAACTACCACCGTCTCGTAAGACGATCAAACATCATTAGCTGAAATTCATGCCCGTTTGCTACTTACGTGGCGTACATGAAAGTACAAACTTATTATATCAATTATTATAAATTATGAAATATCAAATCTTCTGTAAACGATATTTCAGAAAAAATTAATCAGAGACTATACTATCACCTAACAAAGTTTCATCTCTAACGAGTCAACCCTACTGCGTCAGGTACTGAATACCTGTGGATCCTACCCATCCGCCCCTTCTTAATTAAGTCCATACTAGGCACACAACAATGGCGGTTGCCGATGCACTGCGAGATATTCAAATATGTCTAAGGCATTATATGGCCATTTATAGCGATACCTCGTTGGGATTGAATTCGACTGAACCTATGTAGCTAAACTGTTCATTGGGAAATAAACACTTCCCGAGATTGCCTTTTCTGCTGCAATTATTAGAAGTATCTAGATATTTTGCACACGTTCGCGTCCTTTGAATAAAAGCCTGCCTTTACTACGCGATCCCGTAACTCTAGGATAAATTAATACGTCCTTTTTTTGGTTCTTATTTCTAAAGTTGCGCAATACGTAGATATATATCTATATCTATGTAGATACGTTTATAATTTTGAAATAGATAAACACCATATACCATCATATTTTTTACATTGCTAATGTATGCACAATAATTTCAGATATATACAACTTTATGTAACATCGAAAATTGTTTGATAGATGTTCAATTTTTAATCGATCTACATCTATGTATGTACGTTTATTATTTTCAAATAGGTACACACCATATACCATCATATTTCTTTCACTGCATGTAAAATAATTTCTGATATATAAACCTTTATGGAACATCGAAAATTTTTTGATAAATGTTCAATTTTTAAACTAGTTCTATAGAAAATTTTCCGATAAATGTTCAATTTTTAAACTCGATCTATAGATTTTTTTTCGATAAATGTTCAATTTTTAACCTAGTCCCATCCGCGTGTTGTAATGGTAACTATAACGATCTGACACAGATGATTCAGTGTTCGATTCTCGGCCGGACAGACATCTAAATGATGAATTTAGATTTCCATTCTGTGTCTGAGGGAATCCTAATGTAAGGCTGAGTGTAGTGTTATTATAAGTGTTATTTACTATTTATGGCATTACCATTATAGATGGTAGAACTATAGGCGACCGGGGAGGTACCACTACCAACTTCACAATCCGCCGTGAAGCAACTCTTGTGTTTCCATAGGAGAAGTGGTCACTGTCGCCGAAGGTTTGACTAGAGATACTATTCGACCGAGGAAGTATCGCCATAAAGCAATTCTTATGTTGGAGTTGGAGAGGGTGGTTGTCGGGTACACTTACAAGCGAGACGACCTTCAGGAGTAGTAACGCATTTACTTACGACCTCAAAGAGGACTTCGGTTTTATTTGAGGTTAGATATGGATTGCCATGGGTTTCAGTGACCACTTAACATCATGCTCATTTGCTACTCTGTGTGCATAAAAAATAATATAAATGTTATTACATTTACGAAAGTTGTTAAATTTATTTGTTTTATAAATAGAGAACGAGTGAGAACCCTACGTATATAACAGATGTACTTGAACCGTATGAAACTTGTAAATGAACCTAACTTGATAGAGGTTAGTTTTTCCTGCACTCAACTTTACTCCCTAAAGGGACATCGATCCCGTTTCCTAGCCAGTCTGGCGCTACATGCAATAGTATTTTACCGTTTGTAAAAACTTCAAGCAGCTACTTGTAAATATATGCGGGTTTTGAATAAACAATATGTAAGAAAACCGGATAAGCGTGAATCCAACTCGTGTACGAGGGTTCCGTAATATCATAAAAATAAAACTTATTTCTATCATTTTGGAATTCTCAGTACGATCGCGTTTAAGACGTAGCCGGTTTTTGTTATATGTTTTTTTAATTCTACAGTTTCCACAATAATCACACTGCGACTGTTTTATCATATTTAAGACAAAGCATCTTTTGATTTTGTTTGCTTTTATTTTTAAGGTAACGATCATTTATGGGTGCGCCTTGGAGGGGGAGTGTATCGTCTCTTATACCGTTATGTCTCCTTGTATTTATATTATATACATATCTAGGTAGTATATGTAGTATATAGCTAATAATAGGACTAATAAGAAAATATATTTATTTTATTTACGGAACTCTCTGCATTTATTTATTTTACTCCATATTTATTTATTGGTTTTCTTTAATTATTAATTCTTTCAACAACCATCAGTTTCTATGTATCATATCTACCGGGCGTTCCGTGATCGCCATATTTTTTAGGTAAACTCACATAATAATACATAGTCTGTGTGAATTTCCACCGGTTCTAATGGTAGAACGGACGAACGGCGTAGTCTTAGTTCGACTTACGCACGGAACCCTAAAACGAAAAACTGTGGCGAGAACGAGTTACATTGGACTTTTTACTAATCAATAATTAATATATACATATAAAAAAATATTTCAATTTACTTAAAAACTAACCGTTACTGTAATATAAAAAGATACACAAAACAATTTCGAGTATTTTCAGAAAATGTAGGTATGTTTCTATCTAAATTTTTGATATCTAATTCTATATAAATTTTGGAATCGAAACTTCAAGAATATTTATTTAGTAGGATTGCTTTTGACTTTCTGTTACTATTAAATTTGGATTTTGTCTATATTATATTTAGGTGTATATAATAACTCAAATATAAGCAGAGTCCTTTATTTACATATATACTAAATATGCACGACATATCTTTGTGAAATAAATGCTTGAATTAGCTGTTGATGTATATTCAACACGATACTATCATTTCATAAGTCAATTAATTCCGTAAACAAAACATTGCAAGTTCATATTCATAGTCATGTTCTTAAAAAAATCTATCATGTTCTTAGAAATACATATGGTGGTAAAAACTTAGAAATAGCTCAAACAAGTGCATAATAGCATCAATAGCACTGAAATGAGCTTTAACTCGTAAAACTTTATTCATTGTTTAGTTCGATGTAATTTAGTAGCTCATACAAGTAATTCTGGATCGTTCCAGGTGAGCTAACAAAACGTACGCATTGTTTTTTAATTTCAACAATTTGTATTTTATTACGCACTGGCTGTGCCCGCGACTTCGTTCGCATTGAATATAATATTACGTAGACGACACTCATACACGACGTTACACATGAGCTCCTCACATTGTCCCTATATAATATTACCTAGACGACACTCATACGTACACATGAGCTCATCACTGTACCTGCTACTGTATAACGTGTCAGCTCATGAGTACACGTGCCTGCCCTCTTTAGTGGCGCGCTTACATCATTTTCATCCACACCTTTGTAATTTATCATCCGTATTTATATTATAAATGCGAAAACAGCACTGTCTATTTTTCGGGATAAAATAATGGTCCTTCTGCTTCGGTGATAACCTAAGTTAAGATTTCGGCCTTTCACGCTGAGTGTCCTGGTTTCGAATCCCGCACGCATCTCTGGTTTTTCGAAGTTATGTGCGTATTAGAAATTAATTATCACTTGTTTTTCCGCTGCAAGAAAACATTGTGAGAAAACTTACACATCTGAGATTTCTTTGTAAAGTTCTCGAAGGTGTGTGAAGTCTACCAATCCGCACTTGGCCAGCGTAGTGAACTATGGTATCACTCTTCTCATTCTGAGTGGAGACGCGTGTCCAGTAGTTATAATAACGATGATCATGATGAGTCCTTCCTCAAGATACAAGTTGTGTCTTTGACAACTTTTGTCGAAATGGGTTTAGGGGTGAAAAGGTAACAAACAGCTATTTATAATCCTAGTATTGATTGACCGAAATTGCTGGCCAGTATATCTATATACGTATCTCATTATATTGGCAATAAAACTACTTGTCTAATTAGTTTATATTCTGAAAGCATTGTTGGTGTAAATTTTGTATATTCAATTTGCGTGTTAGTTCAACTAAAATATAAATGTAAAGTAATGCATATAATGTATGCAATATTGCGACGACTGCAGATACGATAATGTATGTATATGTATGTTTACATTTTTTCACTATCATGCTCCACTTTTTACATCGGCAGTTTTGTATTTTATGTCCTATATCGTTTTCATGCTGGAATAACAACAAATGACGTGTGATTCATTATACGAACTTCCATATTTTGAACAAGTAAAAAATATTTCATCGGATAAAAAGACTGCCATTTTTTCAAAGTACTTAGACATTTATAGGAACTGCTGCAGGGCAGATGCGTTTGCGAATTAAAAAAGGAAAGGAACAACGCGGTCCGACTTGATTAATACTTTAAAGGAAACCTGTGTTACTAGCGAACTAAGCATCGATGAAAGTTGTTTACTAAGCAATGCCTCTTGAAGAAGTGAAAAGAAATAATGAGTTGTTTTATAATTGATCAGAAACTTGATGAGCAATGGCGCGTAATTGTATTAAACTAGACCCGTTAGCCCATCAGCTTTTACTGAGATAATATTTCGGGAAAGTAATTTTCATATACATACTTTATTAAAGCGTTAAAGCTTTAATTAATCTATTACCTATGTAAGATACACTACTGTCATTGAAATTGAAAATGAAGGCTCGCCTATTTTCAAAACTTTGCAATAGGAGCAAAAGCGGCATTTCTTCAAATGAATAGTTCGGGATAGTGCGCAATAGTTACCAGGGTTATACTTTGAATCGTAAACCGTTTACCGCCGTAGCGTTATGAGACGATTCGTGCTCCCAACATCTAATCTGGGATACCATGACCTGAGGTCATATGGCAATCGCTAAGAAAACCATGTTTTGGTTGCGTAGAGAAGCATTTTGTGGGCTTAAATACGTATTCATTTTGTAAATCGTCTAGGAAAAGTTTATCGTAAACAGTGCAGCATTTTTATATAGGTAAGAATGATTAATTAAAAACGTTTTAATCGATGTTTTTTATAATACAGGAGTAACAAACAAGCACGTAGTCCACCTGACGGTAAGTGGTCACTGTCGCCGTCGTGTACTGTAACTAATCCGCCGTCTAAGTTACTAAGACTAAGGTTCTTTTATTTTTGAAAAGTAGCAAACAAGTGTGCAGGTCACCTGAGCTTAAGTGGTCAGTGACACTCATATCTGACCTCGATCAAAACTTTCTACCTAAGGTAGTACGTATATGCGTCACTACTTTTGAGGACTGAGACGGTAGTCCCGCTATTAGGTGTATTATTTTTCTAAAACCCTTCCTATATTATACATATGAACGTTAACATTCTGAAGTCTTAACTTTATCTACGTTATCTCGACTATAACGGAAAAGTTGCAATCTTACACGAACTACGAACGTCTATTTCTATATCAGCTAAAGTTTCCGAACAAGCATCATACTCACGTTTTAGTTTCCAATTCAGATCATTCTCAATTCCTGCGAGTACAGAAATCAATTCCACCTGGGGAGCGAAGGCATTTGAATTTTCGAGCGCGCCACGAAACGAGGTCTTCAAACCGTACGTTAAAAGGAATAAATGGGCGGTCTCAGTTTACCAGGTGACAATCTGATCGCGAAAGAAATAGTCCAGTTTTACATATGGTCGAGCTAAAAGTACGATACTCTCAGGACCTGCCGCATAAATTGGCCCGTTCGTGATGCAGTGCCTCGTTGAATATGTATAGATGCGCTCCCTTCCGTGCTTCTCATTTTACTAATAGATTTCTCTTTGATTAAATTTGTATACGTTTTATTCATACGACCGAAGCCACTATTGTTGGTAGTCGGCCGCTTAAATCACCGGTTACGAGCTGTAGTGTTCTGTTTCGTAGATATGTGCTACGATGTTCGCGAAAAGATTATTTCATACGAGACTCTGTGCGTCTTCGTTCGCATGCATCTGTATTTAAATTTTTGTACAGGAACGCTAGGTTTTCGAGCTTGGAATGAGGCTTTGCGGCTACCTACAAACTTCGCCACGTTACCGTAAAATATATTCCAAATCAGTCCACCCGTTTCCAAACCGTATACACAACATTTTAGATTTTTTTTTTTTATTTTGTTATCGTGTACATTATAACAGGAACCGAAGATAATATTTTTATTTCTTTTTTTTTCGAAGATAAGTAAATGACCACGCAAGCCACCCGATGTTAAGTGATTATTGTAACCCATAGACACCCACATCTAACCTCAAACTAAACCGAAGTTCTTTCTGACGTAGTACATAGATGCTTCACTATTCCTGAGGACTAAGATGGTCGTCTAGGTGTAAGTGTGTCCGGCAACCGCACCTCTCCGACCGAAAGCTAAAAACTGTTTCACGGGGGATTATGAGGGCCACCGTGGTACTTACCCAGATGTACTATAGTGGTAGACCACCTCTCAAGATATTTAACATTTGTTGTTTAATTGATTTTGATACATTCAAATTATTTCCAATTTATTTAAGTCGTAGATTTTACATTGTATAATTACCAAAGAAATTATGTATTGTGAGATATAATATTTTTCGTTTCTCCTTATAATTCAATACTAACACAGGTATGTTATCTCTATATATAGACATACGTAGATATTTGGCCGTAACCCTTTGGTATTTAGTGGCGGTCCGAGCCATACGTCGAGAATCAGATATTTATAATGTCTTTATTAAGACAAGCTGTCGGATGAGCTCACGCCCGCTTATTATTATAATTTAGACGATTGGCCAGAGCTCCTCCGGTCAAATGAAGTCATCATAAACATGTGCACGTTTTACTGCCAATATTAATTTATAGAAAGACATTTCTTAGTGGAAATACATAAAACAATGATGTATGTTCAAAGCATTTATCGTAAAACGGAACTTAATTAAAAATAATGTTCACAGTTATAAGTTATAATGGCTATAGATATAACTTATCCCGTTGATGCATAGCATAAAGTTTGGGACACAAATCACAGGTATTAGATATGCAAGAATGCAGTAGAGATTTCGTGACGCTAAGCCATGACTGAGGCCACTTCATGTTTATAAAATGTTTGTACTTTTTGCTAGCCGACCAACACGTGAGTAAGTACGTCTCCTGAAATAGAATAACAAATAAGAAATTAAGAACTTTGAGTTGTGTTTGTTTAAAAATAGTTTTTGCGTGACTCAACGGCCACCACACCGATTTAACACGTGGGTCCTATAACAAAGGTACCTGGTGTGATCCAAGGCTGGGCAGACATCTATATGATTTTAAATTTCTCATGTGGGTCTGGGTGTTTGTGTACTTGCCTTTGTTTGCGTTCGCAATAACGACAAAGAGAATCCTAATGGGTTATTTACTTATTGCGCATGAGCGGAGTGATGAGGGGAAACTATACAGAGATGAACATTCTGTTCAAGTTTTTACGCAGGTATCCTTCATATAAGATTCATTATTTTTATGTTGAGTTCCCAAAAAACCGGTTCTGAAGTTTCCAAATACAAATAGATAGATAATGTTTCTTATGGTCGGCGTCGTTTAAATTATAAAGACAGTTGTTATTTTGACTTAGAGACTTTATTTTGTATAATATAAATTAATTCACATAGATTTTTTTCCGAATATCAACAAGCAATCACTGTTTTAAAAGTTGTTATGGCTAACTCCATAAACATTATACCTGTGGATCACATCGTTTACAATAAATTACATTAATTCATACATTTTATAATTCGTGATAACCCACCTAATAATAAGTTGTCACTGTCGTCTATAGATATTTGTAATTTAGTGGAGTGGACTCGGAAGCAGACCTTATTTTAGAACTGTTTTTAAGGGTTCTTTAAATCGTATTTTTATTTAGGTAATATAATGAAAAATGAATAGAGTTTGATCTTCAAATAAATTAAAATTCCTAACAAGTACATGTTTAGTTGAGAACTGTTTTTAAGAGTCTTTAAATCGTATTTTTATATAATATAATGACAAACGAATACAGCTTGATCTTCAAATAAATTAAAATTTCTAACATGTAGGTGTACGATACAACACAGATAAAACATAAATTCCTAGCGCGTAATTCCCATTATATATTCAAACTTAATTAACAGTAGGTACGCCGCGATGATACGCGTTACCCGACTTCCGTAAAGAGCCACTAATCTCACGAATGGAAATATTTATGAACGCTTTACCTCATTAGAGACATTAAAAGTTTCCAAGTCATAACGACGGCAACTCTTACTTACCGAGGCTCATTGTTCATTCAGAGTGCGTATATTGTTTGAGTTAAATTTGTAGGCAGCTCTGAAAAAGTGTCAATTCATCATAGCAAAGCCCCAGGCTC
>DWKL01000981.1:0-16009 GCA_018249415.1 Phareas burnsi | reverse complement strand
ACCCCAGGGGTCCACGGGAGACTCGGGAGATGAGGGTTCTACGTTAGCGTGACAAAAAAATGTGGGTCCACGAATAGTTTCTGCTTTCGACAGTTAATAACTAAAATGTTTGCTTTGCTTCACCTATCAATGTAGGCAGATAATATTTTAAGAAGATCAGCGACCGTTACTTGTAAAAATTAGATCTAATCTTCACATTTTTGTGGAGTTTTGTGAATCTGGTAGAAACATAGCTGCAGGGGATCCACCGGAACCAGCAAAATTTTGAAAGTGGTCTTTAAGAAAAATAGTCTGCGGACCTCTGGTTTAGGGGAAATTATGAAAGCTCTGCAAATAGCAGTGTGAACTTTAAATGCCACGATCCACTTATTTATAATACCGGAATGTTACGAATACCTATAGGAAACTCGTAGAATAGTATGTAACAAAAAAAAAACAATCCGCGCTTAAATGTGTGTCGCCGTCGATTCAACGTTTCGGTCCCAAAACGGTTAATTTGTCAAGCAAAAGCGAACGTGCTCCATTTCCACGTGACCTTTTGTAAAGTTTCCTCCCCTAATTCTATTAACAAACTGTTTACCTTTTCACAATAGAAAAGTTAACAAGAAAACCTATATTGCAAGTCAATTCGGTAGGTGTAAAATAATAAAATAAACAGGACACGTTTATGTTAATAGTTGTTAATAGTTAATATGGAGAATATCTATATTAAAGGAAGAAGGAGAAGTCATATTAAGAGAATATCGCAAGGAAATCTATGAGCTGGCACTCGAGTTCTGCATAATGTCCTTACTATTGTAACCCGACTCGCATGACCAAGTGATACTGGCCTCTACGAATTCAAAGTGGAGTCCCGTGCGAACCAGTGATTGATAATTAATGCCTGCATGAAATTGATTGATAATATTTTTCTGGGATAATTGAGCACAAAAGTGTACGATCCCAAAAAATAATACTATTATTTTTAAAGGTTTCAAATATAGGACGTAAAAAAAGGTTATCATATGGTATAACCTTACTTCCAAAAAGCTTATCTCATTAATCTGGGTATCTACGCTAAGCCCGAAATGTGCCAATGGTGACATTGGAAATCCTTCCGACCCCAGAGGGTCGTAGAACGCAAATCCTTTCGCGAAATCTGTGATTTGGTGGAGATAAAATTATTAAAGACGGGACGCAATAGACATAAATAATTATATCACAGACTAACTCTTATTAACTTCACGGAAGCGTAAAATGTAACATTTGCAATTGCATTGTTTACATGTAAAATTGGGCTCATAAATTGTTTGTGGATTTTTATCTATGAAAACTAATTAAAAAAATATCCGATACGTTATCCATTTTTGCGTAATACATAAAAAAAAACTAAAAAAGCCGATCAATATGACGACTTTTCTAGATTTTAAAATAGTTTATTTTAGCGGTGGGCAATGTCGTCTTCGTTTTTAAGTACAACAAACACAAATTGTTCGTCTCTCGTCTAGGAGCCAGTCAAGACATACAACGCAATTATCATGTCGTTTGACCAAAAGGATGTTAATTTCCTATAAGAGCAAAATGCCACCGCAGCGTACAGGTAGGTACTCGTACGGCACAACGGAAACAAACATTGTCGCTATTGTGCGTGTCGGAGCCTTCGCGGCGAAGTCGATGTTTCACGGGAGTTTGCGAGTCACCCCAGAGTCAACATCCTCCATGCGAGACCGTATTGTTTATAACATACGATGTACCAACAACTACGTACAACAAAGCTTTCGCTGGCCCTTGCTACTGATAAATAATTAACTTAATAGCACACGTGAGTTGTAATAGTTCTTTAGATTCTGTAAATTAATACATAAAGAGGAAACTTTGTAGACCTCTTTTGAGCATATTGCGCGCACGGACGATTGTGAGATTTGGCATACTCAAAATGTATATGGAAGAGTGAGTGCGAAAAAATATAATTAACGTATAATATGTGTAGCAAATTATTACAATTACATTAAATTGAAGATAATAAAACTTTAAAATTAATTGTTCACCTTCAAACTGTCAACGACAAACATAATCAAACCTGTGGCCAAACAGCGGCATAGAGTAGCTTGCCGCAAAATAATTTTAAAATATCAGTTAGACAGAATGAATTTCCAGCTGGCCATTTTGTTCGTTAAGTGCGTCCAGACAAAATAGCCTTTTTTTCATTTTGTGTAATGATGCCATGTATGTGGTATACCATTTACGAAAAGAACCTGAATATCGACCAAACTTAAACATTTAATAAATTACAATCGCATTTCGACCACTGGGCAACCACTAGTTGCAATAAATACCTGAACATCAAAGAAAATCAGCGCAATCCTCGATTTCGTTATCGCCTCTACAACGGGGTAGTTAATTATAATTTATGAACTTACATTTTATGCAAAAAAGGTGTATGAATGGATTAAAGCCTAGATTAACATAAATAATACAGCTAAAACGAACAGAACAAATAATGCACAAACTGGTGATTCACTCCAAATTAGGACAAATATTTGCCACTTCTTCAGTTCAATATAAGACTATAACAATAAAGTTATTAATGAAAATTTGCAAAAATGTACACATTTTCGCTATCCCGTAACGTCTCTACTTTGACTATTACGAAATATCTATTTTGCAATAACAAAATGTAACATTTCCGTCGTCTTATTTATAACATCCATTCATCTATTCATTATAAACACCAATCGATGTTAATATCGATGGAAGATCGCCTATGAAACAAGCACCTTGCGTGACTGTCGTGCGGGAAGGCTTGGATGATTTCCTTTGTTTCTTCACATAGTTTGTACGGCCCGGTGTTGTATCACACCCCACCACGCCGCCCGCTATCTAGTACAGAACTCCCAGCCTTATTTGTTGTAGTTTACGTTTTCTAAGCGCTCTAACCTACTAAACCGAATATTTATACTGCGGCTGCTCTATGTTATTCGCTAGTTGTGTCGTTTCTTTTTACTGTGAAAAAAATATGTACTATTCACTCATAGTCGATAACAGTTCAATTCAAGTTTCACCGATTCAAATTTATGGTCTCCTTTTTTTGTATTCAATATTTATTAAGTTATGAATTAATACGTAATATGTTCCCCTATATATACATACATCGATCGAATCATAATAAATGTTAATCATGTCTCAATATAAAATCAATAGGAAACTTCCTAAAGTAGTTTCCGTCAACGTAAATAAGATCGTATATTATTTCGATCACCGTTGCGGTCGGTCGTTTATATGGTAATGTATTTTGAAGCTGGCGATGCTTATAATATACGGTTGTCGAATGGCGTGAAAACATTTTAGTGGCACCGTCAACCCGAAAATCCGACGAGCTTTCGACATCTGTTTGTTTATACGACACGAGTGCTTATATTGAACAGTCAAACTTTTTTTCTAATCGAATGCGCGGACGCAATGCGTTCTGTGCGAAGCGGTAACAGTTCTCCAGATAATCGCTGAAAGGCGGTGAAAGCCACGATATGCCGGCGTTTTGCCCAAGAAAATAAATAGCAACACAAACAAGGCCGAGAGAACGATTAATCTAAGTTTAGAGAGTTAACAAGAAGGTGAAGTGATCAGCGGGAGCGTTGTTGAAGTTTAATAAGCGTTAGTTAGCGAGCGGAGGCGCGGCGCAGGCAATAAGGCGGGCGTTATCTCCGGTGCGGCCGCGGCGCTGAACAAATTACCGCCGCTCACGTCTCTCGCCCATCTCGAATCTCCCGACACGTTATAACTCATGCGACACATTCGCTAACGCGATCATCGCATTGCATCAATTAGGCCGTGAATGATCGATCGTATCCGCTGCTGTCGATATTGTTTCATAATCAAAAAGCAAAAGTAAGTTAACAAACAAACTGTGCATTATAAAGCAGGATGGGTCGCATACGTGGTAGAACAATCGTTCGTCTGAGGAAGTACCACCTCCGCTCTCATAATCCGCCGTAAAGCAGTTGTTGTGCTTCGGTTGGAGAGGTGCGGTTGCCAGGGACACATCCTGAAACGGAACTCCGTTTTCGTTTGAGGTTAAATGTGGGTGTTCATGGGCTGTGGTGACCACTTAACATCAGGTGGCCTGCATGCTCGTTTGCTTTTTTTTTATATTTGTAAAGTGCTACTTTACAAACATAAAAAAAACAGCCTGTACAAGTCCATCTATATGTTAATAATGTCTATATCTCTATTCAGATCGAATATATCTTTGAGTCGATATATATGAAAATATATATCGGAATAGGGTATCAAAATATTTTACAATAGGCAGAACATCCGAAGAGATGTCGCTGCCGCCCCCATAATCCACCGTGAAGAAATTCTTGTTTCGGTTAAAGAGGTGTGGCTGCCTGGTGCACTTACAGCCAGGTAACCATCTTCGTTCTCAGGAGTAATGACGCATCGACGTACGACTTCAGATAGAACTTCAAGTCAGGTGCCGTTTGAGGTTAGATGTGTGTGTCCATGGGTTACAGTCACCACTTAACATTAGATTGTCTGCACGTTCGTTTGCTACTCTTCTCCCACGAACAAAACGTGTAAGCTGTTATCGGTCAGGTGGGCGCTATGAGAGTGGAAAGCGTTTTAATGTAATAAGAATAGTCAGATTTCATAAATCATAATAAATTAACCGTTAACCGAAATAACCGTTCCTAAATACTGTCCAGTTACGTTTTACATCCACAGAAAATAAAAATGGATACGTTATCGTACGTTTTTGTTTAATCGCTTCCTTAGTGGAAATCTTAACTTACAAAATGAATGAATTAATCAAGAAGAAGACAAGCCATTGAGCTCAATACTGAAAAATCTTAAGTGATAGTGTAAGCTGACACTTATCAGTCTACGTTAAAATTAGCAGCGAGGTTTGAGCCAAGCATAATACGTACAATATTGAGGCGATTTGCGACAAATCGACAGAAGCTAAAGAAATGGCTGCCACGTGAATTGAATGACTTGCAATGAAAGAATACGCGTGTTAACAATTGACACAGGAATTAGATATTTTGGAAAAAAAAAATGTGAGGAATAATTGATTGTTGATGATAACTTCAAGCGAAAACCTTAAGGTCAACGTAAAATAAAACTTAAAAAAAAGGTGACGGTTCAGTCCTGTCATGGTGCCTTAGTACTTTTCCTTTTATAGAGCAGACGCGTCAATAAAAGCTGACATCGATAGTGTAGAACTATGAATAACGAAGGCAATATAAACAGAAAAAGATTCGCGACTCGTCAGTAGATCTTCACAACTATTGCTGCCAAACAACAAACTCAAGACTTGATACTGCAAATGAAACCGTTTCAAGTGTACAGGATATACAGTTAGAAAACCTTTCATAATTTTTCGTACTCTTCGGATCTTACTCCGCCAGACTATCACTTTATCCCCGATTTGGATATGTTCTTACCAGCCAAAGAACCAGCTGGAAACGCCTCTACGAACTTAAGTCCTATACCACACAATTTTATCGTAGAGGCATTCGTGATAGACAGAACCATAAAATGATACAAACGTGTAGACGGTATGGGTCATTATTTGGATTAAAATTACGTTTATATTTTCTTAGAAAAAAATAGGATGTTCGTAGAGTAGCAAACGAGCGTGCAGGCCACTTGACGTTAAGTGATCACCGCATCACATGGACACTAACATTTAACCTCAAACAAAACTGAAGTTCTTTCTAAGGACTAAGACGGTCGCCTCGCTGTAAGTGTGCCCGGCAACTGCACCTATCCAACCGAAACACAAAAACTGTTTTACTGCGGATTGTGACGCCGACGGTGGTACTTCCTCGGATGAACAATAGTCCTACCACCTCTCAAAATTAGCCTATATCGCGTGGAATATTCTAAATGTTCAATTAACATAAAAAAAATGATTTGTTTACTATACATATTGTTAGTATTTCATTTATAAATTATTAAGTAAAGACAAGTATGTTTATAGCCAATGTAGATTATATATTTCAATTTACACGAAACAGTTTGGCGCTAGAGCGAGCATGTTGCATTGATAACACAAGAGCTAGCTAGCTGTCTGGTTAGTAGAACATCAAGTCGTAAAGTAGCCAATTAGGATTTTAAATATAAGCTGAGCGAAACTGAAAGAGCACCGCGGCGCATACGGACGAGGCGGGTCGTCAAAGCGAGAATAATCTCATAACCGCGGCTCGGACGACGCGCAACTTAGCTGAGCGCCCTCGGGCGTAGCGAGATTGTTCTTTGAGCAAACACCGCTACGAAGCTCGTGTCGCGGGTGCTCCATTACCACAAAAGAGCAATTGTTCATAAATTTTGCAATATAAAATTAAAATCCCGAGCGCAGGCGAATCGTACGAATTCGAGCGAATCGAAATGAACGTGACGAAGAATTCCGCCGATTTCGGCAGTCGCGGAACAATTAACCGGCGAGAAGTTTTGCAAGTGGTTACGACCGAACGGTAGCGAAGGGAGAGGAGGGGGGGGGGGGGTTCTTCTAACGGTTCGTACACTTCAATTTCTCCGCAGTCGCTGATGCGTGGCGGCGCAATCGGGCGCGGCCGAGCGATTCCGATCCGATTCACGGCAGCCGTTCGGTTCGTTGCAACATTAGTCGTCTACGTGCTCCTTCCGCCAAGGCGAAAGAAAGCGTCGTCACGATAAAACGCAATACGGATTTAACGGTTAAATAAGTAATCACGCTTCGAACGCTATTAACAAATTTTCATTAATCTAGCACGAATTACTAAATTGCTCGCAAAAGTACGTATAAATATTCCGTTCCGTGTAATTACACGAAGGCAATCACGGGTAACTCCTGGCTATGGCGTATTTTAGTCAAGCGCTCACACCAACAGAATAAAGTGTCCTTCCTGTTTGATACCGCAGCAGTGAGAGAACTTTGCGAGCACCATACTGATTACGGTTCCATATTTGATGAGCCACTCACGTGAGCTCGCCAAGCCGCAGACTAATTTCAATACCCTCTTGATTATTAAATAAGCCGCGCCACGTGTTACGCACTGCGAAAAACGATAGGTAAACCGCTAGTCGTTACTTCAGCAAAAATGCTTTGGTTGCAGTAAGGAAGAAGTAATTATTAAACTACGCAGTTAAGTGGGCATTGTTTACCGATTGCACTTCCTTGCTGTAGTATGTACGGCGAAAAATAGGGAAATCCTCGAGAGAAAGTGCTCATATGTGAGCCAGAGGCGGCGAGGAAGGCGTGCGGCGGCGGCGGCAGAAGACGGCCGCGCACAGTTTAATTTCCCACGAGGTCGATCTCAGCGCCGCGGAGCGCCACCCGCGGGAATTAATTGCCAGTAATGAATAGTCAAGTGAACGTCCGTTAATTATATATAGGTACACTGAATTAAGAAATTACACTAAGCAAATTAATAAATACACTGCTGATACAATAATCATCAAACCTTGATAACAGTGATTATAATTGCACACATATGTATATGTACATATTTTTTTTTTTACATTTGAAGAGTAGCAAAGGAGCATGCTGGCCATATGATGTCAAATTGTCAATACAGCCCATGGACACCCACATCTAAGTTCTGTCTGTGGTCGTGCATGGATGCGTCACTACTATTGAGGCCTAAGATGGTCGCTTCGTTGTAAGTGTCCGGCAACCGTCCAAATCGCCGTTACTTCAAACTACAATAAGAATAATAGAATAAAAATAAGCTATCTCCCCCTGGAAACAATTTGTCCTGACTACTTTACAAGGTTTCACGTGGCTCACTGTGTTAAATTAGAATAGAGACAATTACCGTGCTACTAGTTAGAAATGTAGCGCGCATGGCCGCCGCGGCTTTTGTAGATCGTAACCGATCAACGAAGTTAAGCAACGTCGGGTGCGGTCGGAAGTTGAATGGGTGACCGCTAGTGGCTAAATTTCATATGGGCGCTTCCGTGCTTCGGAAGGCATAAATAAAGCCGTCGGTCCTGGTTTCTTGGATAGCAGTCGTGAAGCCTTGTCGGAGGCCTTGTGGGCGGTTTATAAACATCCGACACGGGTTGGCCACTAACCCGTATCTCCACCAATCCGCATTGGAGCAGCGTAATGGAGTATGCTCTAGGCCTTCCCTAGTTGCGACAAGAGACCCGTGCCCAGCAGTGGGACAAAAAACTGTTGGAGCTAGTTAGATCCAATAGTCGTATAGCAGCAATATTTGCGTTGCTGTTTCCATCTGATGCTTCAACTACGTGTTGGTGGTGTGTCGATGTATGACATCGATTACATCAGTCTTTACATTTTGGAAAAAGAAACAATAACTGGAATATGTGATGAAAAGAGAATGTCGTCATTATAAGAAATATTAATAGTAATTTTAAGAAGAAAGAAATGGTTCAAAACATTGGTAAACATATGGGAACTGGAGATAGTTGTGTCTTCACTCGAACTTGCAATCGACAGTTTGAGGTTACTAAGTCGTATGGAATGATCCGTTATCAAACCACTACTGTCCCACTGCCGAGCACAGGTCTCCTCACATAATGAGAAGAATTAGAAGATTAGGATAATGACAAGTCTACCAAGCTGCCCAATTATGGATTCGAGAACTTTAAAGGGAACTCTCAGATGTGTATATTTCCTCGCGTTATTTCCTTCGCCGTTAAGACAAGTGAGAATTAATGCTCACTTCTTTCTTTCTTCGAAAAAGCAGTGCGGAATTCGAACCCCGCGCCCCTCGCATATGAGGCTCGAAACACCTGACTATTACAGCCGCAGTCAAATTAGTACTAGACTTTTTAAGGTATGTAAACGCTCCTAGTATTTTTATAAACTAACGGCGAGACTCAGATCGGGGTTTGGACTGAGTAAATGCTACAAAGGGTCGATGACTCGGACCGCGCATTTTGGTAAGATTCAAATGCATCAAGTGGAAAGTATTAAGCTTCATGAAGGAATGTTTCTAAAAAACTAAACTTATTATTATTCCACATCTGTCTAAGAATTTATTTATGAAATGACAACTATTTTCTCTTACGAATACACACATCTGCAGACATTTGAAAACGACAAGTTCCCATGAATAAATTCCTTTAGGTTAAAGTTATAGCGATTATAATAAACACGCTGTCACCGTGTCAGGCTGCAGTTTTCACACGGATTGCGGATTACAATAGGTTGCAGGTAGCGACAGTGTAGTACATTGACCCCATGCAACAGCATTTCATTTGTTCACTGTTTAGCAACTTGGATGCGAAAAGAATAAGATCACATAGCGAGAATAAGAGCAAAAAACGATGTAACAATTTTCGAACATAGTAATTAGTTTACGTAGTTATATAGATAGCGGAAATCACTTATTAACAATTATTATACCCAGACTTGGTTAAACAATTTTATAACGAAATGTTGTGTCCAATTCTATGTCCAATTTTTTATAGTTACCTACACTTTTTATCTATTACAAAGTTTGATAGGCGGTAAA
This sequence comes from Phareas burnsi, assembly GCA_018249415.1. Lineage (NCBI taxonomy): Eukaryota > Metazoa > Arthropoda > Insecta > Lepidoptera > Hesperiidae > Phareas > Phareas burnsi. The sequence goes on along the minus strand of DWKL01000981.1, from coordinate 6,560 downwards.
GTATAGTTCGTCCGGGAAGGTAACATCGCCGCCCTCACGATCCGCATTGAAGCAATCCTCGTGATTCGGAAGTGTGACTGTCGGGTACAATTAAAAACGGGACGACCACCATTTTAGCCCTTAGAAGCAGTGATTTACGTACGACTTCAGTCCTATTTGAGACTAGATGTGGGTGTCCGTGTGCTGCAGTGACCATTTAACATCGGCCCGCACGCTCGTTTGTATTTTCAATTTTATTGTCCTTAAATGTATTTAGATTTAAAATTTTAAATTGAGTTTTAAAATCTCAAAGCACACTCGTATACATAAAACAGACATACAATTATGTACCGGTACAAACTGTACTTACTTTTAAAATCTTATTAAGTAAGAATAACATTCAAGTTGGTACACTTTAATTATGAATTAAAACTACAGATAGACTAGTAACAATGATAGACGTTTAGAAATTATAAATAAAACAATAATAGATCTATAAATAAATTTAACCAGACCATATAATTTCGATGCGAAGAAAATTTCCTTTCAGGCAAGATAAGAAATGCGTATCTACGCGAAGAGAGCATATGTTAGGTCAAAGCTAATGGAGTTTAAACCATCCATTGACTCAAATCCTAAGCTTCTGGGGATATTTTTTGCCGTCTACAATTTTATAACTTCGTACATCAAAGCAATCGTATTCCCAAGTTATAAATTAAAATCGGGAGTTACTTAAATACTTTTCGTTTTTAGTTTTATTATGCAAAACAGTATTTTTAGTATACAAAAGAGTATTTTATTTTTAATATTCAAAACAACCAACATTAAGCGGTCGCGAATTGTCTCCATGCAACAAATGTTCTAAGTTCACAATACAATTTATCATTCACCATCAAACTATTACTGTCCCACTGCTGCACAGGTCACCACTCAGAATGAAAGGAGTTAGGCCATAGTCTACCACGCTGGCCAAATGCCGAATGGTAGACTTTTACCACTCAAATGTGTAGAGGTCTCCTCGCGATATTTTTTTCTTCACCGTTAAAGCGAGTGATAATTGATTTCTAATACACACACACTTCGAAAACTCAGAGATGTGTGGTGGATTCGAACCTCGGACCACTCGCATGAGAGGCCTGAATCTTATGAATGGGCTATCACTAATCAAATCAAAGTATCAATAGTGTACCCTTATTAAAACTGTAACAATTATTTTTCTTCTTGTAAAGCTCCTTTTGAGACTCTAAAATCAGACTTACTAATGCCGCAAAATATAAATAGATTATTGTAGACCGATTTTATTAATTGTGTATCTATTATCTTCAGTGGAAAGTCTTCACGTAACACGAACAGTTTAAGATTGTTCGTTGACCTTCATGTACCAAAGTGATCCTAGTTGATCGCATCAACAAATACGATATAACAAATGTTAAAGGTTGCTTTGACATTTCGTTAAAGTTTAATGTCGGCCGTGAGGCGTAAAAAAATATAGGTGCACGAAGCAAACAATGGGCAAGGATGGCATTTAGAAGCCTCCCTCCGCGGCGCGTCGACGACGACAATTCGATAAGGCGTTATTGACACGCCGCTGTGCCGGTGGATGACATCGCGCGATCCGCGTCGGCCCGGCTCTATCACAATATGTTCGCCGTTACAATCGGTAATGGTGTGTGCAGTTAGGGTGTAGCTTTATTGCTTCCTAGTCGGTGTGCGCCGTGAGAACACGGCCGGAGATAGTCACTCGTTTGCGGGGCACGCATCGTGTTCCTACATAACACTAACGGTAACGCCACCTATCTGAATATCGCAACAATGCTCACGGTACGTTCGACGATCATAATCGCTTGATTGCGATCGTTTCTGAAACGTCTTATTTTTTCAAATATTTCTATTGGATATTTACATTATACTGTCATGTGGATAAAAATTTACTCAAAAAGCAGACCAACGCAAAGCAAAGACAAAGTAGCAAACGGACGAAACAGATATTTAAACATTTTATACAAGTTAAAATATCACGAAAAAGATGTGCAATTACAGAAAATGAAAGACACAAAAACTATAACTACTTATTTCACCTTATTTATATGTATAGTAATGGTAAATAAATCATACAATATACGATTTTAGGTAAGATGGCATGACATAAAAAGTACACGAGTGGATTTACCGAACTGTGGTTAACTTATTATCTATCATATATAATTTGTCAATATGTTTGTCCGGGATGAACTCCGAAACTGACTATCCGACTTTAACGGTTTTCTTTTAAATCTGTGTTTTGTTCCAACTTGAGAGATAGAATAGTTTTTATTCACATTTTTTCCCCTTAACAATACCACTCATTATACCTAATAATTGAACGAAATACAAGAAAGCCACAGCAACGCATGGCCGGGTCTGCTAGTTACATATATATATTAGCTAGAGACAAACTTAGTTCTCCATTAGCTGATACCATATCACTCTCCGAATCCCCCCAAGCCAAAAATCCATACGTATCGCCGGGGTTACAACTGCACCGTGAGGACTTTCCGGTTCCTTTACGGTACACGCTGGACAACATGCCACAAGGTACCTAAGATCAGTCTAACGAGGCCAAATGTGGTAGGTTTAACACGTGCGCAGATCCATTGGGATCCGTGAGCAGACCCTGAACGTCATCTCATGTCAAACTAAATAAACTAATATTACGAGGCCAAACACAATGTACAGTTCCTAAAGTGGAGATCCTGTGACCACCCTATGACTACATAATTAAAAAAGCTCAGGAATACCAGAATATTTAACATTCGATTTGTGTACTTAAAGATGATATCATTTCCGAAAGCTCAAATCATACATAAACAATAAAACTCGTTAAATAAAATAAAAATAAAATGCATAAAAAGTCCAATACACGAACATACTGTTTGGGCTAGAAATAATTATTGTTGTGGCGGCAGTTCTTCCGCAGTAAACCCGTCTGTACAAAAGATTCTACTACTATCTTCAAAATCGTTAGATACTTGTTTATTAAATGTTAGCAACGAATATTATTGACTAACACTTGACATTAAGATGTTAAGCCGTAGGAGGGTATCTTAACAAAATGGATGGGTGGATCCCTATAATTATAAACATACTCGCGCTTGGTATTTGTTCACCATCTATTTCCTTAGTATAAAAAGAGTAGTTGGTGGCCATTCAGTACAGCCTATAGTCTCGCAAGACTATTGACAAACATCCGCTTAAAGCTAACATAAGAGAGCAGTAAAATACAGCCAATTTAATCATGTATTTTATGCGAGGATATCGTTGTTGTAGCGTAGATTTCAATAATCTTTAAGGTCATCACATCAAAGCTAAATCATGCCATTTTATTAAGGTCACCTTGTTATACTTTCAAACTTCTAGCTATAGCTTCTTGCTAGGATCGCTCAATTTATACATCTCTTACTAGGATGTGACTGGCTCATATTGTTCGACTCTGATCCGATTTTAAAAAACAGAGATGTCAAGATACTCTGTTGTCATATTCGAAAAGTAACAAACGGACGTGCGGGGCACTTGATGTTACGTGGTCATTGCAGTCCATGCACATCCACATTTAACCTCAAAAGTTCTGTCTGAGGTCGTACGTAGATGCGTCACTGCTTCTGAAGACTAAGATGGTCGCCTCGCTGTAAGTGTGCCCACCCGCCCAGTGTGCGCATCTACGTACGACGTCAGATAAAACCTCAGTTTTGTTTGATGTTAGATGTGGGTGTTCATGGGCTGCAGTGAGCACTTAACATCAGATGGCCTGCACACTCGTTTGCTACTCTTCAAACCTAAAAAAAAAACCACAAACAGCACATACAAAACCAGTTAAAACTTTGACTGGATTTCAATATTTTATGTATAAACGATTAAATATCCATCTTGTATTGACCACCAGCAAGTGATTGTACAGTAGACAAGTTATTTAAAACTATTTAAACAAAAAGACTGACCTTACTCGACGAAAAGCTAAAGAGACAAGAACAAAAACCACTATCTGTAAAAGTTACTTTTTATCGTTCGCCAATCATGCGTGTTCTATTTATAAAATATGAATTACCAAGTAATTATCGTTGTTGTCAACAAATTCTATACAGGTAGAGAAGGTTAGTGGGGGCGACGGTAACAAAATTATATATTTACAAACATATTGATATGAATAGGGATAGAGAAACGTCACTGCTTCAATACAATCATGAACAACAAAACATTTTTGTGACGAACGATTATTACACAATTATAGAAAAAGTCAAAAACAATGGAATTACTAAAAAGAGTTTAGCTGTTTTCTCTTCTGGATACAAAAAATATGTTATACTGAGATAAAAATCAGATTAGTTATTGACACAAATTATCCGATTGGCTTGGAAGAATCCAATTTTAGTTAAATGTACATTCGAAAATGTACTGAAGATGATAAGTAAATCGTCGCCTATGACATTAAATTACTCCAAGGAATCGTCAATGTAACTTTTGGGCCTTTAGTGATCTCCGTATTGTTTTGCACGTCCGCTACAAAAACGAATGAGTGAATTGACATTGACGTTATATCACTCACTCGCCGAAGATTGAAGTTTTACTCCAATCTTCGGCGAGTGATGCATTGAAGGACGAGTCGGGTAGGTATATAGGAAATAATACTTATCACGATATTTGAGCGAGAGAACAAGGAAAAATAATCTATCTATTTATCGTTCTATAGTAAAACTTAATAGGACAAAAGCAGCTACAACCAAGGCTACAGTTAAGTACTGTTTGGCTCTGTTGACGTCACCCAATGTTTTCAAGCCCCCATGATGCCAACACTGCACATCACACCAGATGTCACCTCTCAGGGGATTCCTACATTTATAAATATCAACGGTGTGCACGCGCGCAAGCAAGCGTAATACATGTTTTAATATTTCGAATCAAACCAGTCCAAGGTGTAAAAACGGTTTTTTTATAAATAAAAATAAAATGCAAAAAATTGAAATGTTTACTACCAATACTAAAAGAATAAAGAAACCAATTATTTGGACCGCTATCTTTATTACTTTGATTTTATTTTCGCATTCAGGCTCGGGAAGTTATATTTAATATAACCTTTGTCCACAAAGGTTGTCTTAAAATAATAAATATGCCCGTTTATATCTTTCTCGTTTATGTTCAAAAGCTAATTATATAATTCATAAATTGTATTAAACACACCTACTTCAATAGTGCGGAGAGACAAAAGCCCAGGAACAGCAGGACATAAAAAGGTACAGCCATTGAACGTTTAATTTTAGTTTCAATCTTTCCCGTAAGATCCTCCTCTTGCATCGAACAATACGGTAGGCGTTGCAGTCGGCGTGTGGCCATAGAACTGTGACGGCTTCAAACCAATTCCAAGTCAATAAAATTCAATCAACATTCCAACAATCGTAACATGTTTCTTTAAATCAAGAAAAAAATTTATGGTAACACCTTATTCGTACGATGGCTCGAAAAATAGTAAACCGGCTAGTCCAGCTAGACGTCCAGCTACTTCTTTCACATCGCGGAGCACCAAACACAAATATTTATGTTCTTAAATCAAATTTCATGATTGACTATTTTACTCGCATTTTTTGAAAAAGCTATCATTTCTCGAATAGCTGATATAGAGCCCCGTTGACAAGTCATTGTCAATAAAACATTGTTAATAAAAAAAGCAGCGATAACCTAATGGATACGATTCCAGCCTCTCACCCTGTAAGTCCGGGTTTCGAATCCCACAGGCACGACAAATTTTTTCGACGTTATGTGCGTATTACAAATTAATTATCACTTGCTTGAAAGGTAAAGGAAAACATCGAGAAGAAATCCGCATATCGGAGAGTTTTCTGTAAAGTTGTAGGTGTGTGTGAAGTCTATCAATCCATACTTGGTGGACTACAGTCTGATCCTTCTTATTCTAAGAGGAGACCCATGCCCAGCAATGGGTCATCAATGGGTTGGTGTTGAATAAAATATTCAACTCTTATTATAAAATTCAGATATGTACGGTAAATCTAAAAAACTTATGAAATCCATATTACTATGCCTCATTCGTTAAATCTTCATTGCTCATTTTTTGTGTTAGAGAATACATCCTCATCCCTTTATCCAAATCCTTTAGACAGGAGCAACTTTTTCCAAAGTTAATTTAAATGGTTAACTGTGTTTGAACGTTTTAAAGTAGTCTCAGATTAATGACAAAAATGTTTCACAGTGATACAGCTGTTCATACCGAAAGATCAAGATTTTTGATGAACTGAATTGAAAAAGTTAGTGGATTTGTTAACTTTTATTAAACATGTAGATGTCCCTGGGCAGCAGTGAGCACTTAACATCAGGTGGCCTGCGCGCTCGTTTGCTACTCTTCGAACATAAAAAAAAAACATTTTCTCAATTATCCAGGTTCTCGTACATTTCAAAACAATTAATTATCAAATAAATAACTTAGGGACGACTTGTATGGGACTCATATTCACATTTATAATGTGATTACGTAATAATATAATTATCATTAGTGTGAATTAAGTGGAATAAATTTAAACAATAAGAATTGATATTAA
>DWKL01000980.1:0-16018 GCA_018249415.1 Phareas burnsi | reverse complement strand
ATCAGCAGGATGCGCCACGAGCAGGTGAGGTTGACAGTTTTTTAGGGCACTTAGATATTATGGCCCCCTTACATCCCACATTGTGAAATTAACACAGAAAAAATAAGACGATAGACATACAAAGAGGCGTGGTTCACGCGCCCAAATGACATCAGCGTGTTATGCTAGTTTTTGCGCAACGCTGTCGTGGAACATAGAGTTAAGTTTACAAATAGGTGTTTGTGTATGTTTCAGTAGAAAAAATTAAAGGAACAAATACGAATAAATTACTTTATTTACGTAGATGTTATCATCTTCAGTAGAAATAAAAAGAAGCCTTACTTTTATTAAAACAAAAAAGCAATGTTAATAGCATTTTTATGATCATCTATCCCATTAAGCTCTTCGTGCTTGATAACCATAGTCATTAACTGTTTAGTTAAATACTGGAAAGACTATTCACTTGTCTCCTTAGCCATATAGAAATAACGTTAGCGGCTAAAATCTAAAGTCAGAGTTAAACCTAGTAAATGTGAATTCGGGAGAGGCTTCTAAGTCTAGGTAAATACATGTCGTATATCGAGAACTGTATTTCACAGGATAACCCTTTTCTAAACCGCAGCTTCCTTTTCAAGGATTTTACTAAAATAATTGCTAATATAAATCTTTTTCTTTTATTGCATAGAAGTAGCAAATGAGTATGCTGTCCACCTGAAGGTAAGTGGTCACTACTGCCCATAGACGTCTGTAATAAAGGTAAATAGAAATGAAGTCTTATCTGAGGTCGGTCGCAATTGCGTCACTACACCTGAGGACTAAGTTGGAACGCCTTATAAGTGTTTCTCCTTTACCACGCTCTTCCAACCAGAACACAGCAACGTTTAACAATGCTATTATAAGTCAGAATTAGGTAAGCGTTTGATAGGTGGTAGAAGTTTAACCGGGGAGGTACTACCACCACCCTCTAAATCCGGCGTGAAGCAAATCTTATGTTTCGGTTGAGAGGCGCTGTTGCCGGGTACACTTACAAGCGAGGCGGCCACAACAGACCTCAGGAACAGTGATGCATCTACACAGAACCTCGAATAGGATTTCTGTCCTGTTTGAGGTTAGATGTGGGTGGCCATGAGTTGCAGTGACCACATAATATCAGGTGGACTGCATGCTCGTTTGCTACTCCTTAAACATTAAAAGCAAAGTTAAGAGCAGTGATAGCCTAGTGATTAAGATTCCGGTCTCTCAAACTGAGCGGCCGGGGTTCGAACCCCGCAAGTAGCTTTAATTTTTCTAAGTTATGTGCGTGTTAGAAATTCAATATCACTTGCTTTAACGGTGAAGGAAAACATCGTGAGGTAACCTATAGATCTGAGAGTTCTTTATAAAGTTCTCGAAGATGTGTGAAGTCTACCAATCCGCACTAGGCCAGCCTGGTGGACTATGGCCTAACCCTTCTCATTCTGAGAGGAGACCTGTGTCAGAGAAGTGTGCAGTGGGACATTAACGGGTCGATGATGAAACATTAAAAAATATGATTCGATGGTGCTTACATAATGACCATCGTTTCTACCACTTATAAAAAGTCAGTCGAAGTGATTTACTAAAGTAACTGCTAATAGATGTCTTATTAAACTACTTTTAGTGCACAATCACGGTCTACAAAAGCGCTAAACTGAAGTGTGACGAAATGTAGGCGCAGCAAATCGCTTACCAACTCCAAAGTGGTTTAAAAAATAATTTTACCAATCAAATCGCGATTAGATAGGCACTCTAGTTGTGCAATCTATTGTATCAGTTCGTAATCTTGTAATGGGTGTTCCGTAAACCACCCACGGGTTATATAAGGTATTCACAGAAAAATAAATAAAAGGCAGCTAAGCGCGTGACCGACCACGCACATTGAAGTGTTCCGTAGTCGGGATGAACTTTCATTTTGTCATAAATTTGGATTTTATAGTTTTTCTTATACTTCACTTCAAAAACATTATTTCTTTCACTTTCATGTTATAGCGCCCCCCCCCCCCCTTTCCCTTTTTTTACTTACTTTTGTTTCTTCTATTCCAACGATTGCTTTGAAGAGATCGCTTCCCGTGCGATAAGGCCGCCTTTTGTATGCTTATTTTATTCTCTATCTGTATGTGCCTGTACTCCTAACGTGTCTACAAATAGAGAGTATTTGTATTGCATTGTATCTCATTAAGACCAACTTTCGTTGAAAACTTTTTTCTAATTCTCTTTAACTCGACTGGAAATATTCTCCCGTAATGGAAGTAGTTAAAGGGGATGCTCCGGATTTCACGGACATCTCATGGACGTCTGTTATGAAATCTAGTCCTGGGTATGACAATCTTACCTGAAGCTTACCACAGATGCGTTGCTTCTCGAGCAGAGCAGCTACCATTTTGCCACTATAAAACTCAAAATGGGAGACGAGTTTCCTATGACCTTTACACGATTCAAATTTTCAATTCAATTTAATTCAATATTCAGATGAATGCTATTTATTCAGCAACTTCAACTTCATCAGTTCGTAAAAATGTCCGCATTCATTGAAACTGCATGGCTGGCATTTTGCTTGGATGGCATTAACCTTGTTCATATAGATAGGCAATAAACTCCCTCAAAATCCGCCGCGAAGCAGTTTTTGTGAGTCGGTTGAAGAGATGCAATTGCCAGGCACACTTACAGCGAGGCGACCATCTTAGTCATAGGGAGAAGTGACGCATCTGCGTCTGCATATGCGATCTCAGATAGAACTTCAGGTTTGTTTGAGATTATATGTGGGTTTCCATGGGCTACAGTGACCAATTAACATCCTGTGGCCTGCACGCTCGTTTGCTACTCTTCAAAATAAAAAAAAAACAAGTGATATTTCTCTTATATTTTCTTAGTGATAATAAAAACTAAATAGTGATGGTCTAGTGATTAAGGTTCTGGCTTCTCACGCTGGGTGTCCTAGGTTCAAATACAACACGCATCTCTGATTTTTCGAAATGATGTGCGTATTAGAATTAATTATCAATTGCTTTAACGGTGAAAAAAAACATCGTGAGGAATACTACACATCCGAGTCTACCAATCGGCTTTTGACCAGCGTGGTGGATTATGCCAACACTGGTGAATGTATGAATTGCTGAAGAATAAAAACTGACGCTATATTAACCACACTTTTTATCTTGTTTCAGGACAAATTGCTCAATAAACTGGAAGAAAATGAGCCTGAGTTAGCTACTTCGCCCGAAGAAGAAGTAAGTATATTTTACACTAAAAATTGATATATTTTTAAAGAATAACATTTGAAACTACTAATAGATTTTATCCGTCAGTCAATTATTACTTCAAACTTCAAAAGACTTATACCTTTAGCCCTTTAGCGTTGTAATAATGTAGTGGTTTTTCACTAAATACACAACAGCACCTAATGACAGCAAAGACTTCGTGGAAAAGTTAGAGAACACGCGGATAATGACAAAAGTTCGCTTCCGCCAACAAACGCTTCTATTTTTGGTGAACCTGACCTTCGTGACTCCTGACTTATTTTTATTCGGAATCCAATTTCATTTCTATTTTGAACTTGTATCTAACTTGCATTTGTGTACATCTCTATTTAGTCTTAATCAAAGTATTTTGCCTTAAACATTTTTTTGACAACAACAGGACAATTGATTTTGACTTAATTATAATTTTGCATGGCCATTCCATTACGTCGCATGTTCATGCACAAATTGCAAGGTCAAAAATTGTACATACAGGTCTGAAATGTGTCCTGTTTATCCCTGATTATTTACGGTCAAACTTATTGGAATATTCTTTTTTTTTTATGTTTGTAAAGTAGCAAACGAGCATGCAGGTACGTGGTCACCACAGCCCATGGACACCCACATCCAACCTCAAACAAAACGGAAGTTCCGTTTGAGGTTGTATATGGATGCGTCACTACTTCTGAGGACTAAGATGGTCGCCTCGCTATATGTGTGCCTGGCAACCACACCTCTCCAACCGAAACACAACAACTTTACGGCAGATTATGAGGACGGCGGTGGCACTTCCCCAGACGAACGATTGTTCTACCACCAATCAAATCAAATTAAATGTCCTATACAATTTTAAAGTAATATAATCTCTACACTTATACCCCAACACCAGGATTTGTTGTGGGTGCCATGGATCCATAAAGACTAGGACACAAAAACACCCAGACCACCCAGCAGAAATCTTAATTTATTAGATGTCTACCTGGACGGGAAACAAACCTAAAATCATCTGCGTGTTAGACCGGTATGGTGTCTGCTGCGCCACGCATATCATCAATTTGGATCGTGGTTATAGAAAGGGAAATACTGTTGATAGTATTATCATTATTATCATAATATAAAATGCTAACGAATACTTAATTCGTTACATAATAAAAAAACCCCCTATACATTTTACGAAATACTTTTCACTCCTGTCCAAATCGCAAGAGGTGAACAACATGAAAATAATGTGTCTGAAGGCCGAATGATCAGATAGTTTGAAATCGAATGAAATTTTATAACCATAAATAGCCTAAACAATTGTACAATATAGCAACACAGAATCAAGCAGACAACATTATTTGAAATCTCAAAATGTTGTTCAAAATCCTCACAATCCTGAACGACAAAGTGGAACATTGTTCATCAACAGACTTCTTTGTATTATTGGTTGCTACTTATGGACTTAAAGGGGGAGAAGACTGATATATTCAACAATATTACATAGCTATATTGTAAGATAGATGCAACGTAGTACACAAAACTAGAATTTTAACATCCTCATATCACCAAACAGCTCTTAAGTAAACTTGTTTTCTCAAAGTAAAGTTTGCAGATTCTGCTGGATAAAAGCCAGGTATAGAGAATCTTGGATTTGGTTCCGACAGTTAACAAATGTCTACCTATGAAAAATGTTTCATAACTCTTGTCTTTCCCAAAAATATATTCCTTTCTGACATGTTATAACTTAACTGGCGTTACCTTTTTTTCATCTTAACAGAATGTTCTAACCGTTTACCGTTGACCTATATTTAGGTGAAGTCAGTTGTAACTAACTTTCAGCTTTTATAACTGTTGAATTGGACACAAGTGTTTTAAGAACTAAATGCATTGTAGAATATATTTGATTGTCACACTTTTAGGGTCTTTCTCCGTAACCGAGAAATGCTTCATTAAGAACATTGACCCTCTTTTTGGATACTCATTAATAAATTTCAAACAATTCAATCCAAAATAACAGGAACTTTATTTTTTGAAGAGTAGCAAACGATAGTGCAGGCCAGCATGTTCAGTGGTCACAGCTACCCATGGACACCCACATCTAATCTCGAACAACTCTAACCGAACTCTAACCGAAAGACAAACACTGCTTTATGGCGAATTATAAGGGCGGCGGTGGTACTTCCCCGGACGAACTATAGTTCAACTACCTATAAACTATAATTCTACCACCTGTACCGTTCCTATACCACATGAGGCGTTCTAATTCAGTCCTCAGGGGTAGCAACGTGGCCAACCTCAATTAGGACTCCAATCCAATTCAAAGTTGATTACAGAAACCTATGGATGACAATTACTAATTAACATCAGGTATACTTCTTCTCACCACCAATCCGCATTGGAGCAGCGTGGTGGAGTATGCTCTAGACCTTCCCTAGTTGTGGGAAGAGACCCGTGCCCAGCTGTGGGACATAAAAAGGGTTGGAACCATACTTCTTCTTAGGTATCCTACTTCCATACCAGACTAATCCTACTCATCGTGTTAAAAATAACAACGCACACTTATCAAAGTTTGCGAAATTGCTTTCGATTTGTATTAAGATATCGTAACATGAGATTGTATTTTATTTCCAGTGTGTGATATGTGTGAACGCGAAAGCGACTATGCAGACGTCCCCTTGCGGGCATCGCGTGGTGTGCCGCCGGTGTTTCGTGAAGACCATCCAGATGGCTGTCAGCCAGCGCCTGCTCCCTCTCCGCTGCGTCATATGCCGCGCCAAGATTCTGAGATTACGACAGGCACCGCGCTTGGTCACCAGCAAGAGTTGGCAGGTAAGGACTTTAATCTTAGAAGAGTAGCAGATTGGTATGTGATCACTGCAGCATCATGGACATTCATATCTGACCTTTAAGGGGGCTGAAATTTTACCTGAGTATATATGTAGATGATTGAAGTTTACTACTTCAAAGGACTAATAGCCGCCGCGCTCAGTCAACTTGTGAGGGTATCCGACAACCACACCTCTCAAACCGAAGCAAAGGAATTGCTTCACGGTAAATTATGAGGGTGACTGTGGTACTGTGGTGGTGGAAGTTCTACCATCTATTAAAGCTCTCTTAACTCTTAACTGCAGAAGCTAGTTTAGAAGTTTTGTCCAGCATTGGATCAGGCATGTAGGTTTTCTTATATTATCCTTTATTTCCAAAAATGTGACTTATAGACTTATAGAAGTGCTACAGGAAATCAAAAGTCATACCGCTAAATGACCACTGTCCCGATGTCCTTCAGTATATGGCCCATATAAACTAGTCGTCATGAATGTTTCAGGTATCCAGCGGCAGTGGCAGATCTTGGGGCGTGCCGGGCTCGGTATCGTCTTACTCAGTGGGCGCGAGATCCGTGCCAGCATCCGCCTCGCTCTACTCCGTTACCAGTGGCGAATCGTCTCTTTCTGGTGAGTATTCTTGCAAAATGTAGAGCTATATTCTATACTAATATAATAATAAGAGTTTGTTTGCTTGTTAGATCGCGCTAATCTCTAGAATTATCAGTCGGATTTGAAAAATCTTTTTAAATTCGATAAGCTATTTATTGAGGAAAGCTTTATGCTATATAACATCACACTACGGTTCTTATGAGCGGACCAATTAGCATGCAAAGCTTAAGCAAAAAAATATGCCAAATGAGACCGACCACGCGATGTGGCCAATAGTTCTTATTTAGGCGAACGAAGTCGCGCGGATCACTTGGTATTTTGCCAAAGGACTTCTGACGAAGGTTTTTTGTTTTACAGGAGTGTCTTCCGTGTCATCCAACAGCGGTGGTAATGTCAGCAACAATTCTTGTTCGACGAAGCTGTGCGGTGGTGCTAAGTGTGGGGGGGCGTGTCTGGGTGCAGTACCCAGGGTGCCTGCCGCGTCCGCACCGCCACGACCGAGGCAGCCCGCATCGAACACGCTCAGGCGTTCGCAACATCACAGCATGAAGGTAAAGGAGTACTTTTATGAGTATGGCATATTCATGGGAGATGAGATGTGCGTAAATTGTGAGAGGAGGATGAAAGGTGGCAGAACTATAGTTCGTCTGGGAAAGGACCACCACCGCTCTCCTAATCCGCCGTGAAGCACTTTTGTGTTTCGGTTGAAGAGGTGCGGTTGCCGGGCACACTTAGAGCATGGCGACCATCTTAGTCCTCAGGAGGAGTGACGCATCTACGTACGACCTTGGATAGAACACCAGTTTTGTTTGAGGTTAGATGTGAATGTCCATAGGCTGCAGGGACCACTCAACATCAGGAGACCTGCACGCTCATTTCCTACTCTTCAAGCATAAAAAAAGGAATCATCCTCGTAGTAAGGATGTGACACCCCGCAGATTTGAACGGTTAAATTTTATGTGCGTTTCCGTGCTTCGGAGGGCACTATAAAATATCAGTCCCGGTTGCTATCATTGATAGCAGTCGTTAATCCTTCGAAGGCCCATTGGTCAGTTTGAAAACATCCGAATCGAGTTGCCCATTAACCCATATCACCACGAAGCCGCATTCGAGCAACGTGGTGCTGCATGCTCCTGACGTCCCTTAGCAGTGGGGAGAGGCCCCTGACAAACAATGAAACATAAAAATTGCGGCCATAATATGTATGAGAAAATATTCTGTTACGTTCCCTTATGTCATGCATATGACATGACATTGTATAAGACAATAAACTCATTACGAAGAAAGCAAGAATAGATGTGTAATAAGAGAGTAGATAACTGGACAGGCATTTTAAATAAAGAAAAAATAAAACAATAGTTGTATATTTCGAAGGTAGTTGAAGAATCTAATTTTACTGTCATTACCACCTAGTTCTGTCTTGCAACGGTGTAACTGTGGTATGTTTCGGTTTGAAGTTTAAAGTTACTAATGAGGACATACTACTGAGTTACTTATGTTCATATTTATAAAGAAATAAATGTAAGTACTTAAGTAAGTAGTATGTAAGTAATTGCTTGAAGTTAACGCTGTCAAAAGTTAGAATCCCCATCCAAGCAATCAATCAAATTAAATCAATGACGACTTTGTCAAATGACAGTGATGACTTTATCAAGAAAGTACAAAGCAACAAGTAATTACTTCTCTATAAATACGGGTTTACGGGGCATTCCAACTTAGTCCACAGGCATCAACGCATCTGTACCGACCGATGTTTCTACATCTGCTGTCTTATTTCCCATCGGTAAAATATTTCTATAGTCGGCAATGATCACTTAAGATGGGGCGAGCCGCATGGTATCAATGCGTTCAATATATACACCTACATATAAAAAGGTCTTCTCTATTCAAGCACACCTTCATTTTAGTTTCCAAGATATTTATTATTATTACTGATAGTATTACTGATAAAACATTGATTGAGTGTTTGTATTTCAGGCAAGACTCCAAGATTATCAAGTCCACAGTTACACAGGAGGACCGGCGGGCGGAGAGCCTTCAGGGCGACTGCCGCCAATCAGAGAGTTTCAAAGAGAATTCCGCGAAGGGAGACGAGAGAGCGCCGCTTCCGCTTCTGCATCCACCAGAATACGGTGACTATCATCATCGAGCTGACCCTTTGACTGCGGCAAACACGTGTTTACTGGCCGCGCAGCGCGCGCATTTCGCCTGCATATGTTGTTGCACGTAAATCTATACAAGACTCCGGCCAAACACACCGGTTGTATTTTTGTTGGCGCTACGCTAGAGCGGGACAACACGAACGATGTCCGATTGTTGTTGTCCCGCTCTGGCGAAAAAACACGCCAACCGTGTGACACTGCACTGACCTCAAGACTAGGAAATACATCTGTTTTACGACCGGCGAAACGGTTGGATAATTTCGAATATTAGTGCCGTAGTCAAAATGTTAATGTCCCACTGCAGCCAGGAGTCTCCCCTCAGAATAAGAAGGGTTAGGCCATCGTCTACGCTGACCAAGTACAGATTGGTAGGCTTCACGCACCTTTGAGAACTTTATAAAGAACTCTCAGATGTGTAGGTTTCCTCACCATGTTTTCCTTCACCGTTAAAGCAAGTGATAATTAATTTCTAAAAACTTTCTTAAAACTTAATATAACTTCGAAAAATCAAAGGTGCGTTCGGGGTCGAACCCGGATATCCAACATGAGGACGGAATCTTAACCACTAGGCTATCACTGCTTACACCGTGACTATAAACTCACCTAATCGATTATACTCTACACTACAGTATCGCTTGTCATGTTTAACAACAATTCCTTACAGTATAACTTGTTTTAATAAAGAATAAATAAAAAACTGTTATCAGTAAAGAATGTAATCCAAAATGCCGGCATCATTCTTTGCCTTTCACTCGTTCTATGCAAAATGTGATACTTGAAGCAAAAGCCAGTTTAAATAATACTCTTTATTAAGACTTTTAACTTTTATTCATTTTCATGTTTAGATTACATGAGCAAAAATAAGATTTCTTAACTCATGTATAAAGTATGTTAAACTTTTTAACAAACATTTTTATTAGTATTATTTTAGTAGTAAGACATCACCTTATTAAAACAATAATCGAGAGACATATAATTATACTCCCCACTGCGTCCCCACCCTCGTCTACATTACATTAATCCAGTAAGAAAGTAATCTCAACTAGTCATACACGTTTTAAATGCTTTTTTATTTTATCAATCAGGTAATTGTTGCTCATAACACATAAAAATTTTCATCTTATTTTCAGATGTGCTCAGAAAATAGTGACGCAACTAGAAACCTCACCACAAAAAAATAAACAGCATTTCTTCCGGCCACTAAAACCCGCAAACAAAGATGATCCACCTAAATCAAGAGATTCAAGCAAAGAGACTGAAAGAAAAAAGGAGAACCCCAAAACAAAACCCAAGAAAGAAGAAAAGAAGAAAAAAGAGACGGACGAGAATGCTAAACAAGGAGAAAAGAGCAAAAAAGATGAAAATACAGACAACAAAAAGAACGAATTAGCTGAAAAAAAGAAAGAAGAAAAATTAAGGTTAAAAGCGGAAAAAGAGGCCAAGAAAGAAGCGAAGTTGCAAGCTAAAGAAGAAGAACGACAAGCAAAACTACAAGCCAAGGAGGAAGAAAGACAAGCTAAACTTTTAGCCAAGGAAGAAAAAAAGAAAGCAAAAAAAGAAGCAAAATTAGCGGCGCAAGCAGAAAAAGAAAAGAGTAAATAAAGAGAAAATTTAACATTTTACGCAGTAGAAACTCGTAGCCGTCTTTAGATATTAGATTGAAAAGGTATTAACGAGGAACGGTAATACAATTTTAATAGCATATATTACAAATCTACATAGGGTCCTAAATATTATTAAAGTATCTAATAGTATACTCGACCTTTAGTTACTAGATTCTTTTAAATTAGACTTCAAACATTTTATCCATCTACAAAGACTAGGTTTTTGTTATTAATAAATAATAGCTAAGCAATTCTTCAAAAATGTTGTTTATATTAGGAACGTTGTATATAGTTTTAAAATCAATAAAATATTACGAAAAGCAATCAAACAAATAGATGTTGGATCATAGTTTGAACTTTTACAAACTGCGAAGACTGAATGAACGGGATAATGAAATCATATCGTTTTGTAATTTACTTCTGTAACATTGTAGTTAAGAGCTTTGTGCATTCCCGCACCGCCAAACTTGTTTATTACCTACTTTAATTTCCCGTACTTAATTTAATTGTAGTTTATTAGCAAAACGATGATGCTAAGTGGAACTCTCTTATCTTCTATCTTTATTTTAATCTTGACTTAGTAATTTCTCTCTTGTGTATAACTGCTTCTTCTCATAAATGCTAAAAGGTTAGTTCATTTAACAACAGTTAGAAATTTACGAAAAGCTAAATTTCAAATAGTAATAAATATATACACGAAGCCTTAAATCTTATTAAAATAAATAGAAATCATAAGACCATTGTAATAGTCAAATGTAGGATCATATCAGGATGCATTTAGCGAGTAACTACATAAATAAGTGTTGACATTAATTTTATAAGGTTTCCACGTCGGAATTTATTGTCAATCGTTAGAAATTTCCTGTAAATTAAATAAATAACAATGTTACCTAACTGATGGTTTTATTGAACGTCCTTTTGTTTCTTTGGAATTAAATCATATTTTGTGTTTTTCCAAATATTATTATTTATCACATGGTAGAACTATAGTTCGAGCGGGGTGGTAAGACCGCCGCCTTCATAATCCACCGTGAGGTAAGTTTTGTGTTCCGATTGGAGGTGCGGCTGTCGGTTACACTTACAGCGAGTTCACTATTTTTAATCGTCAGGAGTGGTACCGCATCTATGTACGACCTTAGATAGGACTTTAATTCTGTTTGAGGTAAGATGTGGGCGCCCATGGGCTGCAGTGAACATAACACCAGGTGGCTTGCAGGCTTGTTTACTACTTTTCCAACATAAAAAATTACACTTCTGGTCGAAGTCAATTTTCAGACAAGAACCTTCTCTGTTTTTGTTTAATTATAATCGGTTTTCTCGGAAAATATTTATACATAGCTATTTAAATAACAAGGAGGCATAGTCCCGAACAAGAAGCTTGAAAGAAGTGTGTTTTTTTTTAAGTTCAAAGAATAGCAAACGAGTGTACAGGCCACCTGATGTTAAGTAGTCACTACATCCATGGATACCTACATTTAACCTCAAACAAAACTGAAGTTCTGTCTGAGGTCGTACATAGATGCGTCACTAGTCCTGGGGACTGAGATGGTCGCCTGTATGCCCGGCAACCGCAACACAAAAACTGTTTCACGGCAGATTATGAAGGCGGCGGTGGTACTTCCCCGGATGAACTGAAGTTCTAGCACCTGTTAAAATAAATAATAAATCTAATCTATTAACAGATTAGCTCATGTTTTTTGGTAAAGTATACATAAATAAATAAATATACAAATTAATAAAATTGTACTATCTATATGTGATTTAAGAATTTTTCTAGAAATTAATTATCACTTGCTTAAACGGTGAAGGAAATCATCGTGAGAAAACATGCCTACCCAAATGTTCTTTGTACAGTTCTTGAAGGTGTGTGAAGTCTACCAATCCGCGATTGGCCAGCGTGGTTGATTATGGCCTGACCCTTCTCATTCTGAAAGGAGACCTGTGCCAGCAGTGGGACATTCATGAGTAGATGCTCTATGATTTCAAAACAGTTGGCATTTTTTAAACCATATATATACCTATTTATTTGTATAATACCTGGGCGTGATCAAAATATTAAAAGCTATTTTTAAATGTTTCGTCACACATAAATTTGTTAACTTTACAGAAAATACTATTAGCTATTTTTTTTATAGACAGAATACGATAATGATTATACCATTCTACCCGTATAAACGTAATGATAATTACGTTGCTATAACTCAGTCAATTGCTATCAAAAACATTTTTGAATCTTTTTATAATTATCACATAAAATCTTATACACCAATCTTTACATAGATTAATAAAGAAATTTTTGATCATAAACAATAACAAGGATTGCTTATAATGTATAATTATTTGTTTGACAGAATCAAGGAGAATTCCTACACATTCCTGAACGAATACAAAATGAAACTGGTATTAAATACTTTATTTTCTCAGAAAATCAATACACGTCTGTAATCATGAAGACCCATTTTTACATTGAAAAAAAAAATATGCAACAAAATTTTTTATTTATCTACAGAAAAATTATTTAACATTTCACTTGATTACTAATACACTAAAACTGTGCAAACTGAAACAGCTTAATCCCTATGCTCGTCGCCCATTCTCTCAACAATTTCTTCTCCAGTTTGCCTGTTGATTCGCAAGTACTTATTAACCATTGGTCTGTAGTAGTAAGCCTGGTAGTCATTGCGTTCGGCCATCTTGGCCATTATCTGTTTTTCGAGTGCACGTAACTTAATCTTCTGCTGTTCCTCATCCAAGAAGTGCATGAACTTTTCATATTCCTGGAACAGAAATTGAATTGTTGCATAATTACTTTACGAGTGTGGCTGGACTGTGACAACAACATTGCCATGTTTATTATTCCCTTTTGAATGCTATGTTGCCTACTATGGTCTTCGTAGACTTAGTAAAGCAGACAGGTCTACATACGGAATCAACTTAACCTCAAGTATAGCAATACATCTTTCATACATATTCATACATATTGAGTTCAGTTAGAAATCCTGCCAAATCCAGACTAGTACTACTACAAGTATATTCAACAGGTGATAGAACTATACTTCGTCCGAATAGGTACCACCGCTGCTCTCACAATCAACCATGAAGCAATTCTTGGGATTCGGTTAGAAAGGTGTGGCTGCCTGGTACACTTACAGCGAGGTGACCATCTTAGTCAAGACTAGTAACTAATTTATGTAGAACCTCAGATAGGAATACACGCCTGATTGAGGTTAAGTATGGTTGTCCATGGGCTGTAGTGATTTCTTGATATCAGGTTCTTCTCACATAAAAAAATCTAGAGTTGGTGACAGATATAGGTTGGTAACGCCTTTTAATATCAGATGCATCCTCATTGCTATCATCATATAAATAATCTCATAATTATGTTCTTCTAAAAGCTACAACTTTTTACTACTGTAACAGCAGCTGTTCTTCACTTACTTTTTGCCTTACAGTCATGTAAACCTGCAGTGTTCTGGTTTTAAGCAAATATCATCATGAAATTTACACATTTTAACTGCATAATGGATCTATAAAATAGGTCTTTTTAAATGACAATACTTTGACCCACCAGCATGAATCATGGTCACAACATATTAAAAAAAGACCAATATAAGGGTTCCAACTTCGTCCTCGGGGGCATTTGTACGAACAGACAACATCTAGTGGTTTTGTACTTGGCTACATATGTCCAAGGAAGACGGCATCCACTTAACATCAAAGGCAGGATTCTTGTTTATTGCTTCTATTACTTTAAAAAAAACCTTTGTTATTTGCACCTTATGGAAGCTTAAGAAATTGGTATTAAACTAATTAATTATAAGTATTAATATTTACATACCTGCTGTGGATTGTTATGAATATATCTAGCAATGAATCTTGTAATGGGATGACGATGGTACTCCCAATGCTTGGGTTCGTATCCTTCAGGGATCGGAGTCAACTGAGCTGGTCCAATGAACACATTGCAGTAAAATACAATTAGGCCAACGGGAATCAGGCCTACCATCACATAGTAATGGAACATGTCCTTGAATTTGTGCCATTGCCACCTGAAACACAAATATTTTTACATCAGTATACATTATGGTATAACTGTGATTTTACTGGGATAGTTCCACCAATACACCTAGTTCTACCTTGTAAAAGTATTTGCAAGGCACTGTGCTGGTTTTAAGGTGCAGTATGGTGAGAATGTCATTTATTTGAAGAATACCTTACTCTTCAGGGATATAACAAATCATATGATATGATTCACTTTGGCAATCATTCTTTATTTTAGAGTATATTTAAATGTCTCTGGGACCATTTTTCATTACATCCTGTAGTATTCTATTGAAATAGAATATGAAATTTAAACGAAAATACTAATACAACAACAAACAATATATTATATCATTAAAGTAATAAAAATGCTTTATATCTATAACCAACCGCAAACAGGAACGAAGTCTTACCCGGTGTGTGCCACAGATGTTTATTATTCCCGAAGACTATGTTAGAATGCCTTGTGAAATCGTTTCCTCTAAGGTGGAATTTGGTAAACCACAGCTTTCAAACCAGGTATTGAAGTTAATTATACTGCTATTATAATGCAGAAATAGGTATGACGATGCTGCCTCCAATTTTACACCACAACACATTTTACTACATTAAAATTTTAAAACATAAGACCTCAGGGATATTCATCATTATGTCAGTTTTCCATGAGACAGTGGACACCTAAATGAAGAATTTAGATATCTGTCCAGGGTCTAGGTATTTGTGTATTTATCCGTATGTTTCCATGGAATCCACAATATGGGTAATAATATTGTGGGACTCTAAGAGAAGAAAGTTTTTAATTATTTAAATGCATTCCTTTTACGAACATTTTATATTTAACACTTTCGGGGTCAGTCGCGCACCTTTGAAAAAGCCTATATACATCGGCTGATGATTATTTAATAGTATACACAAACCATAGTCGTTAAGTAAACATTTTTAAGAAAGGTTTTAATTTCTATAGAGACTAAAAATCATTTTTTTACGAAACAGTTTTCATTACAAATATTTTTATTTATACCTTAAAGAATATTTTATAAACGCTTGTTTTAAAGAAATATAATTTATTTTGGTGAAATAAAAGCAGTAAATTAATACAAATCAATACACACAAATAAGTTTGGTTAGACCAAATTGTTAGATAATCACTCCTTTGACACTATACCTTGATGGCTGCAATGCCATAGTTTTGTGGCCATGACCAGCGTTGAGGATATTTCCAGTAGTCAATTTCACATTTTGCGCTACAAATGGTGTTTTGTTGGGATTTTTTAGCAAATTAATGCCAAAAGATCGGCCTAAAGCACTCCAAGACACCATTTTTCTATTATGACTGCCCTGACGCTGACATTGACAATTGACAATGACAAATAGTCAGCCAGTGAGTGAGCCAGTAGTCTCTATGGTATACGGTATAGATAGAGAATTCGTATAACAGAAGAATAAACAATGAAAATCGAGTTTAATCATCTTTTTCTTTTCCAATGAAATTCATACTATTATAGAAAATAATATTAGTGAAACATTAAGTACTCAGTAATTACGTAACGTGATCATCAAAA
>DWKL01000979.1:0-16022 GCA_018249415.1 Phareas burnsi | reverse complement strand
GGTGTCGTCGTCGAGAATACTTACAGCGCGGCGGCAATCTTAGTCCTCAGGAGTAGTAATGCATCTGCGCACGACTTTAGATATAACTTTAATCCTGTTTGGGGTTACATGTAGGAGTCCATAGGATGTAGTGACCACTTAACACCAGGTGGCTTGCTCGCTCGTTTTTTACTCTTCTTACATAAAAAACAGTTCGAATATCTAAAGTAGTTGTAGAGTGTCTAGAGCAGAGAAAGTAAGCATTACGAAATAATTTCCATTACAAAGCGAAAATAAGATGGACGCAGACGCGCCATTACGTAATACTGTCTCAAAGCATTAACATAATCACTTTACATTTGTATAGAAAGTGAAAAATCTTAATAAATATTCAAATTAATCGATTTAAACGCTTTTTTCACATAAACAAATTTAGTGTTGTGAGATCCGATTTCGATCTAACGAATAGATAGATCTGTATGATTTTTATAGTAAGATTAATATTTATAACAATTTCTTATCTGTTGGTTTTTTAACCGACTTCAAAAAAGGAGGTTATCAATTCGACCCGTATGTGTGTAATATTGTTGGAATTGCATAATATTCATATAAAGTGTATTAGGGATTTTAAACAAATGTAACTGATTTCATGCTCGTTACTTATACCTTTGTCCGTGTATTTCTTAGAAACGACGAGAAGGCGCAAACGATTATGCTATGCATCTGACAACTAGTGGCCATTGTCGGCTATGAACATCTGTAATCAACACGAAATTTAATTTCTACTTGAGGTCGGCCACAGATGCTACTTGTAAGGACTAAGATGGTACTCTGGATGCTGTTTCTCCTTTATCACTCCCTTAAAATGAACATACCAGCTTTCAACACAGCTCTATTATGAGGCAGAGATAGATGGGGTCCATAAACGGTTCTACCTTTAAACTTTGTACGAACAATTCTGCCGTCCTTAAGTTATAATGCCGTTCATACCAAAAACAGTTCTCGAGTTATGGCCAACAAAGAGGGTAATTTTGAAAAATTAGTGCTACTTAAGTCGTCATATGCAAGTTAGTGGTATCAAAAGTATATCTAATAGAGCACTTTAAAACAGTGAAGCTTAAAAACAATTATCGTTGTTAAGCTCGAATTAAAATTCGAATTTGAGCTTTTAGTCCAAATGAGTTGGATGTTGGATAACGGCATTTTACCCTAAGGACGGCAGAGTTCCAATTTCGGATATAATCAAAGTTCTATCATATAAAATAAATCCAGGTGGGCCTGTACTCCAGCATCTTTCCTGGGATCATGTACATGTTGTTCGGGAGCTGCAAGGATGTGACGGTGGGTCCCACGGCGATCCTGGCCGCATTGTTGGCCAAGTATGTCGCGAAATCGCCTGACTTCGCCTACCTTGCTGCTTTTCTCTCCGGTTGCATCATTTTGCTGCTCGGTGTACTGCAATTAGGTATGTTTTTATAGCATTGACGTAGAAATGCATGCCGTCCACCTGATGGCAAGTGGTCACTGCCGTCCGTGAACATCTGTGACACGAATTGAAGTTCTGGGTTCGGACACAAAGGGGTTGATATCTCTGAGGACTCTTGTTGCGCGGTGTGCTGGAATTAGGTTTGTTTTTATAGAATGAAGGTTCCAAACGAGCGTGCTGTCCACCTGATGGAAAGTGGTCCTTATTGCCCATGAATATCTGTTATCAACAAGAAATAAGATTACAATCTAATGTCGGCCACAGATGCTACTCCTGAGGACTAAGATGGAACGCCTGGTGTCAATATCTCTCCCTTACGACATTTTTTAAAGCCGAACACTGCTTCACACCTCTGTTGTAAGACAGAATTAGGTGGTGCCGCCACAGCAGCCCGTATAACAAAGAACTTTAATCTCCTATAGAATATCGATTGAAGAACTTTATCGCCTTTACAATTTCGATTGTAAATATACATGCAGTTAGTGATTTAACAGCAGTGATAGTCTGGTGGTTAAGATTACGGCCTCTCACGCTGGTTGTGCGGGGTTCGAATCCCGTACGTACCTACTTCTGATTTTCGAAGTAATGTGCGTATTAGAAATTAATTATCACTTGCTTTAACGGTGAAGGAGAACATCGTGAGGAAACCTACACATTTAACAATTCTTTGTAAAGTTCTCGAAAGCACGTGAAGTTTACCAATCCGGAATAAGGCAGCGTGGTAGACCATGGCCAAACTTTTCTTATTCTGAGAATGACACGGGCACGGGCAGCTGAAGCATTAATGGGTTCATGATGATGGTGATGAAGTACATGAGCTATTTTCAGGTTTCCTACTGGACTTCATATCGAAGCCAGTCATTAGCGGGTTCACAACGGCGGCGGCCCTGCAGATATCCGCGGCGCAACTCAAGTCATTATTTAGGATAGACGGTTTGTATAAATAATATAGATAAAATAGTATACAGTACAATTTTGCACGACGTGTAAGTAAGTGTGTGTGCAAGGCGCTTTATAATTTTGGAACATGTTTTTATTATGTCGGTCTGTTACTAACTGTGTAATGTAATCTAACGAACTGAATTTCACGCACTTCATATTGTTGCATCATCATGAAACTTGGAGTTGTGTCCACTGCACTGCCCCGATAGCATTTTATTTTGGTGTTTCCGTCACGGCCACATTTTTATGAGAAATGTTAACATTTTAAAAATTATACATGTTATATTTTTTTAATTCGTACGTTTTTATTGCAATGGGGTGGTTTATTTTTTCTTCGCTTGTGCTTATCCATGCAGTAAAGTGTATATTCACAGTGTTGCCCGACTTCTGGATTTAACCCCTTGGTCCTGTTCCCTTCTCATATTATCCTTTACGATATCCACGGGAAGACCCTGTCTTTAGAATATGATGATGATGATTGATTTATTATTTACGACGTTTACTGATACCAGCACTGAACATCGTAAATAATAAATACATCAATGACGCTTTCTACACTAATATCCCTCGGGTCCATCGTGGGTGCCACAGATACTTAAAAAGACGAGTATTCAAATCAATTCTCAGTACAGAAATATTAATTCATCATTTAGATGTCTCAGTGGCCGGGAATCGAACCCGGAACCTGCTCCGAGGCAGACCGGTATGGTGACCGATAAATGTAACGCCTCGTGTAATCTTTCTTATCCACACCCTTCAAACCAGAACACAGCAGCGTTCAACTCTGTTACGAGGCAGAGATAAGTGCGGCGGCGGCGGTTCTGTCACCTTAAGTGTTACCATTTTGTATATTCTCCAGGTAAATCCGGCGACACGTTCATTGATGCAGTGGTGAACTTCTTCAAGAACATAAAGACTGTCCATCTGTGGGACACCGTGCTGGGCATATCCACCATCGTCGCTCTGCTGCTGCTTAAAGTGAGTGTGTACGTACGACTTGTTTGTCTTTGTGTATATATAGAGTATACAGTGGAGTTAACTTTCTCAATTCCTGCGTTTATAGTGGGAATCCGAAGTGATGGTGCCATAACAAAGAGTTATGGCACCATCACTTCGGATGGTGACTACTACCACCTAAGTAAAGGTAGGTGATAGAAGTTCGTTCGAAGAGGTACCACCGCCGCCCTCATAATTGGTAGTGACGTAGTTCTTGTGTTTCGGTCGGAGAGGTGTGGTTGCCGGGCACATGTGCAGACGGGACGACCATCTTAGTTAACAGGAGTAGTAACACAGTTACGTACGTCTTCAGATAGGACTTCAGTCCTGTTTGAAGTTAGATGTGGGTAGCCATGGATTGCAGATACCACTTAGGATCAGGTGGCCTGTACGATCGTTTGCTGCCCTTCTTACACAAATAAAAAATTTATTTATTGCTTTGTAATAGCAGTGAACGCTGCTGTGTTCTAATTTCAAGAGTGCAGTGAGAAACAGACACGATGAACGTTCCAACTTAGTCTTCAGGGGTACCGTAGTTACTTGCTGTAGAATAATTCAGGTAGGTAGGGTAAGGGACCATCGATATTATAACAAGTCATGTTGCGAAAAAGATCGAACGGCCGATTGACCGAAGCGCTAGCAATTATCCTAATGTTTTTTATTTTACAAAGATTAAATATACATGTTAGTTATCATTAATACATACGAATAAAAACTCGTGAAATAAATATATATAAAAATAATCATATGATATGAATGTAGTAATATGTGCGGATAGAACGCGCATCGCATACAGCCTTCAGTCTAATTTAGGCTTCATCATACATTACCTTACCATACCTTAGAAGCAGAGATATAGTCTAATGGTCAACATTTCGACATCTCACGCTGGGTGACCGGGATTCGGATCCCGCACGTACCTCTGATTTTTCGAAGTTATGTGCGTGTTAGAAATTAATGATCACTTCTTTTAACGGTGAGGATAAACATTATGACGAAACTTACATATTCTGAGAGTTTTTCGTAGTTTTCGAAGGTGTGTAAAGTCAACTTATCCGCACTTGGCTAGCCTCGTACACTATGGTCTAACTGTCTCATTTTCAGAGGAAACCCGTGTGAAGCAATGGGACATTAATGCGTTGATAATGATGATATCTGATGTCCATGGGCGGCGCGGTCCACTCTCGATATAAAAGTAACATACAGATCAATTTGACAGAAAGCCACAATATCGACGGCAAACACGGCGAGTGCGTGGCGCGTGAACCTGGCCTCCGCGTGGCTCTACGTGGTGAGGGCCAGGAACGCGCTAGTGGTGTTCGTGGCCTCCATGATCGCGTACATTCTCTTCCAGAAGAACTTGAACCCCTTCGCCTTGACCGGTAAGCTTTAATACATCGAGAGAAAAGATAGCGTACGTGAGTAGTAGCGACAAAGAGGAAGAGTAACCCTTCTCCATCTTTCCCCCTACATCACTAAATTGTGACGACATAATCTAAGCGTCCCCGCCTCTTCTCCACTTTCTCCCTTTGTCACTCAATTGTGACCAAGTAATCTATCCGTACCCCAAGTTTTCCAAATGAGATGTCTGATTTTTTCAAATTATGGCTTGATATAATGGTGAAGAAAACGTTGTGAGGAAGAGTGAGAGTTCTTCATAGGGTGCCGAAGATGTGCGAAGTCTATTAAGCCATCCTTGGTCAGTGTGGTAGACTATGGTCTGACCCAACCATTCTCATTCAGTGAGGAGCCCCATGCCCTGCAGTAGGAAATAATGGCTTGATGATTATACATATTCTTTCCTGAACTCATAAAACGATAAGTGTATTCAAAAGTTATTTCCGTTGTGAGCTTTCGAGAATCCATAACAATCGCATTTGTTCTCTGTAAAAGGAACTTGAAACTATTCCCCGAACTGATAAGCAATTCGAACTTTTGCGACTTGACATTAGATGGCACCACTTTGAACTGTTCAGAGCTTCCTTAGTACAATAAAAGATGGCGCTACTTGCGATAGGTGGGCGGCAATTCTTTCGTGTCCTGATGTGGTTTTTTTTGTGATCCTAATTTATTTTAGAACTCTTCTCATTGTTTTTATACCACACGAGTAGTAAATGAACACTCAGTCCACTTGATGGTAAGTGGTGCTCGCCGCTCATGGACATCTATAGTTTAGCAATTATACTTACAGGGCTATCTGTGGCAGATGGCTGGCAGATGTGGCTCAGATGTGTCATTAGCTCCGAGGACTAAGTTGGTCACCACCTCATCACTTCTTTGATCAAATTTTTCACGTGTTTCAAAATGTATGTTTTCTCTTTTAGGTAAAATCGATGGAGGGCTGCCTAACTTCGGCCCACCACCCTTCACTACCGTGGTCAACAACGAAACCTTGAAGTTCGATCAGATGCTGGAAGTGTTCGGTGCTGAGGGTCTGGTCATGCCGCTGGTGGCTATTTTGGAGAGCATCGCTATCGCCAAGGCTTTTGGTAAGCTTGGAACAAATATTTTCGTATTGAGGATTAGTGAAGTTATTGTTCTATATACTTGTAGGCAATGCACAGAGCATATATAGACAACAGGACCGGTTTAGGCCAAAAATATGTTTATTTGTTTCGGATTGATAGCTGTTGGTGTAATGTTAAAAAATTATACTTAACTTAAAAAATCATGGAGTCATGAGTCTCCATGATTTTCTTTATGTTTGAAAAGCAAACGGGCGTGCAAGCCACATGATGTTAAGTGGCCACTGCAGCACATGGAGACCCAAATCTAACCTCGAACAAAACCGATATTGTGTCTGAGGTCGTACGTAGATGCGGCACTACACCTAAGGACTAAGGCGGTCGCCTCCGCCTCCAAACCGAAATACAAAAAATGCTTAAGATTCCAGCCTATCAAACTCGGGATCCGGGGTTCGAATCCCTCACGTACCTCTGATGATTCCAAATTATGTGCGTACTAGAAATTAATTATCACTTTAACGGTGAAGGAAAACATCGTGAGGAAATCTACACGCCCGGGAGTTCTATAAAGTTCTCGAAGGTGTATAAATTCTTTCAATCCGCACTCAGGCACCGTGGTGGCCCAACCCTTCACATTGAGAGGAGAGTCGAGCCCAGCCGTGGGATATTAATGGGCTGATGTTGATGATTGTAACCTTACGAAATAACCGAATCCACGGCGCGCCTCCCCAGCGGGCGGCACGGCGGTGGACGCGACTCAGGAGATGCTGGCGGTGGGCGCCTGCAACGTGGTGTCGTCGTTCGCGCAGAGCATGCCCGCCACCGGCTCCTTCACCAGGACCGCCCTGAACCACGCCAGCGGGGTCATGACTCCCGCGGGATCTTTCTTTAAAGGTACGATCGCCGAACGGGCGCCCCTGCAACCCACTCCCACCCACTCAACAGTGGGGATGGTATTATTATATTCTTAGGAATATTATGATGTAGTGAGCCGCTATAACACGTCGCCGGGAGATGTTTATTTCCTGAGAATAAGCCCGGGTAAAGAGGGAACCCTCGAGACTTGCATTGCCCCGCTCCCCCCCACCCTTTGCGGTGCGTAGGTGCGTACAGTGCTGTAGGGTATGGTAGGTCGGTAGGGCCGGAAGTCCCACTTTCGTTCGTTCGTTCGGGTGACCCTGGACAACCGGCGCGATGCCGAGGGGGACCCGCTTCGTAATGATTACTGCTTACGATATTAACATAGATCGTGTAATATATTGCATTTTATTATTGTATACGTTTGGTTTTTTAAATTCTTCGTCTTTTTTTATTTATTTAACACTTACATCATCATCTAAATGATGGATTTGAAATTCAGCTTCGCGCCTGGGTGTTTGTATACTTGTCTTTGTGGACATGGACATACTTCATGACATCCACAACACCGGGAATGCGACTGTGGGCAAACACACCTATCGTGTTTTACTGTCCGCGCCACCCGTGCGGCTCGCACGCATACCGTGTATGCCGCCATACTGGAACACGCCTGTTGCGTTGCGCGCAGCACGGGTGGATTGTTTCGAATATTAGCGCCGCAGTCAATGTGTTAAAAAAAAGTTTTTTGGATAAATTTGGGCTATCACTCCTGTGGGTTCTTTTTTCAATGGTATCGTATATTATGGATATATCGGATTGAATGCATTATTTTTATTTCGAAATATTTTTATTTCCTGTTGACGTTTGAGTTTCGGAATATGAAATTGAGTTGCTTAAATTTGGATTACATGAATTTAGATCTTTTGTTGTGCATTTTGCAGCGAGTCTGGTGCTGCTCTCCGTGACGCTGCTGGCGGACGCGTTCTTCTTCATCCCCCGCGCCACGCTGGCCGGCATCATCGCCGTGGCCATGATGTCCATCATCGACTTCTCCATCGTGCCCAAGCTGTGGGTCAGCAGCAGTGAGTTTCCCACTGAACAATATGAAGAGGGCTAAATTTTTTTACAAGTAATTGTTGTACGCCTGCTGCTGCCGTTGTATATTATGCAAGCATCCAGACAAAGCGCCACGCACGCAGTGAACAGAGCGCACGAGACAATACGGCACGTGATTAATACTAACACATTCGCAATCGCGCGGCTCTGAACTCACATCACTTGGCCTGACCTCATTATTGACCTTGTCGGCCCGCGTGGCGCAGGGCAACCATACCGATCTGACACGCAGAGGGTTCCGGGTTCGATTCCCTGCCGGGCAAACAACTAAATAAACTTAGATTTCTGTTCTGGCTCTGGATGTTTATATACTCGTCTTTGCATGTGTCCACGGCACCCACGATACAGAGAATCCCAGACTGGGGTTATGAGTGTCCAAAGCGTTATTTATTTGTTATTATCAACTGCAGTGCCCTGGCGTGCACCTGTCGAGTCGCGGAACATGCCGTATTAAACATGAAATATTTTTGAAATAAGGTTTAATTTAGTTCGACTTATTTGATTAGTGTATTATGCCAAACCTGGCATGATATCCTAAACTCATTCAGGGGCATGAACCACGCCTCCTCCGGACTTCTATCTATTGTATTGTTCTATGGAGTTCCCTGAGGAACTGTTGCTAATTTTTGCAACTTAGCTAATAGAATGCCCGTAATATGCCATACCATTAAAAATTGTAGGTCGTATCAATGTGATTATGTTGCTGTGGGCAGACTTATATATTCGCTTTACGTATGGTTTCCTGTAATTAGTGGTTTTGTAAAATTTCGGCCCCTCACGCTAGTGATTGGGATTCGAAGGCGTTAATGTAATTTCTGAAGTTATGTGCAAATAAGAAATACATGATTTAACTTCGCAAAGCAGAGCCAAGCTACGCCACCTGGACCCCCATGAGAAGGTGGAATTTGTAGCGAAACTTAGACCGTCATTTATATGTAAGTAAATGAAGAAACGATGTGAATCGCAGAGTGGGAGCTAGCGGTGTGGGCGCTGACGGTGGCGGTGGGCGCGTGCGCGGGGCTCGAGTACGGCATCGCGGCGGGCGCGGCGGCCGACGGGCTGCGCGCGCTGGCCGCGGCCGCGCGCCCGCCGCTGCCCGCGCAGCTGTTCAAGGTGCGCCCACCCGAAGCTGGGAAACTACGCAATAGATTCTTCTCTCATTGCGCATTCCTCGCGACCGGCCGTGAAGCGGTGCTTGTTGTGCTGCCGTTGCCGTCCTTGAGCTAAAATCCAACATCTAGACTATTTCGACATTTTGAGTTTTCCATAATCAATAAAATGCGAATTAAAAGTTTCCTTATTTGAAGCACTCTCAAATAAGGAAACTTTTAATTCGCGTTAGATTATTCGTAGATAATTCGTATTAGATTTATGTTTGATACCTCAAACTCTTGCATACGATAAGTTATTGAGTATCACAATTTTTTTAATAATACCTTCTGGCCGTGTCTCCAAAAGTGGTTTTGGTACTTAACAGCATTATATCTTAAAAACGGCAGTGTGGTTGCCGAGAGCACTGACGAGGGGACCGTCCCAGTCTTCGGCAGTAGTCACATATCTACGTGTGACATCAGGTAGGACTTCAGTCCAGTTTGTAGTTAGATGTGTAGTGTCCACTTAACATCGGATGGTGTACACGCGCGTTTGCTACTCTTCTAACATAAAACATAGATAGTAAAGAAGCGTGCAGACCACCCGAGAGTAAGTACCCTGTGTAACTACAAAGTTGAAGTTCTATCTGAGGTCAGCGGTAAGTAGTTGGTGAGGTAAGTTGTCAATTGCGTTCCTTCCACCTCGTCCTTTGAACTACTAGAACTTTGAACTAAAGGAAAACTTCGGAACAATAGTAAGGCAGTACAACTTGAAGAATCCTTTCTACAAAAATTAGTTTAAACAAGATAATTTATCGAGTAGTTTTGGGGATATGCTACGTTTCCGATTATACGCTACCTTGCGTAAATATTTCTTTATATAGACGCGAACGTTCATCCCGATTACATAACAGTGTACAGCGCGGGGCCACGTGCGCTCGTCTACTTTTATTTATTGTGATTTTTTTGTCACCGAAACGCCTTTCCTCACGTTTAAAAATCATCGTGACCAGGTGGGCCACCAGGACTGCCTGTCCGTCGCGCTGCTGGGCTCGCTGTCGTACGCCAGCGCGGAGCACGTCCCGCGGGAGCTGCGCAAGCGCGGCCGCGCGCGGAGCCTCGTGTTCGTGGTGGACGCGCGCCTGCTGCGGGACATCGACGTCGGGGTCGCCGAGGTGGGTCACCGCTGCGCACTCTGCCCTCACGCTCACACCCGACCACCTGCTCTCATACCGACTGCAGATCGGTACACTTCACGCACCTTCCAGAACTGTACAAGGAATTCTCAGATGATTTCCTCGCAGCTCCTTCTGCGCCACGTTTCCGAAAAACGGAGCCCGCGGTGCAGGGATGACACATTCGTTTTGTTTACAATAGATGGAGATCCTTCACCGTCAAAGCAACTTATGATTAATTTCTAATAGGTACATAACTTAGAAAAATCGGAACTGCGTGCGGGATTGCAACCCTCACCCCAATACGAGGGGCCGGAATCTTAACCACTAGGCTATCGCTAATACCACCTGATGTAATCGAGTCCTAAGTTAGTAACAATGCACTTTCTCATTACATCCAGAACTTAATATCCGCGATGCTGGACCTGGAGAAGCAGCGTCACCGCTTCCTGCTGTGGAACTTCTCGCCCAAACACCAAAAGACATTCGAGACGCTGCAGCCGGACATCGCGGACCGGTTCGTCAGCGGGCCCAGCATAGACCAGCATGTTTTAGGTAAATATTTTTTGGTAGCCGACTATTTTAGTTATTAAATTTTTTTTAAGAAATAAACAATTTTTTAGATAATATACGATATTTTCGGTAACGGACTATTTTGAGTAATAGACATTTTTTAGGTAACAAACCATTTTTCTAGGTGATAGTGTTTATTTTAAGTAACAGACTATTTTTGGGTTTCCGGGTAAATATTTTTGGTGTATTTTTAATATAACACCATACCATGAGAGGTGGTAGAACTATAGTTCATCCGGGGAAGTACCACCGCCGCCCTCGTGCCGTGAAACAGGTCCTGTGTTTCAGTTGGAGAAGTGCGCTTCCCGGGCACACTTACAGCGAGGCGACCATCTGACCATCTTAGTTCTCAGGAGTAATGACGCATCAATGTACAACCTCAGACTGAACTGCAATTTTGCTTGAGGTTAAATGTAGGTGTCCATGGGCTGCAGTGACCACTTAACATCAGGTGACCTGAACGCTCGTTTGCAACTCTTCGAACATAAAAAACAGATTATTTCCTTAGGTAACAGACATTAGCAACATAGGTAATGGACTATTTTCAGAGAAGGACCAAAACACCCTTCACAATATAATTCCATACGTTTCTACTTTACAGGTCTCGAGATCGTGCGGCGCGATAATCCCTTAAGCACTGTGACGTAGTTAGGGAAACTATTTATTTAACATTGTGATATGATGACGTCGGCGACTACAAGTTACCTTAGAGTGTGTTACCCTAGTGAAGTTAAGTGACCTAAGGGTTGGGTTCAGTTACCCAACCCTTTGAATTCAGAGCTGTAGGGAGAACATTATACTCCGTCCATTATTATTATTTTGTATTTAACATATTGACTTAATGATCCCAAATTTCAACATGCCGATTACCGAATCGATTATCTATTCTGGTGTATATAATCGATACAACCCAGCTTTGTAATATACATTCGTTTCGTAATTTGCATTATCTGCCCATGGATTATGCGATTCGTTTAATGCATAACTTCACCTTCACTGTGAGAGCGCTATTTATAATGATAAATAACTTCAACTATAAAACATTAGAGTTCAGAATCGAATGTACCACAGTTGTGTATTGCTCACAGTTTGGTACTAATTGGCCGAAAGGGTCGTGCGGTGGCAGAGAAATGATGGACATTTGAAAAAATACCTACTTGCGCATCTAATGGAAATATTATTTGTTTTTCCGTGTGTTTGACCGTTGCGATGAAAAGGGTTCAGGTGTAATAAAGCACTTCTTCACTTCTAAAAGTCAAGAATGCTTTGTTGGTAGGAAACTTGGCTTCTATATAGATTTGTATGTGACCTTAACCGGAGTTATAACCTTAATAGTAACAAAAATTGAACCTGGGTGCACCTGGAGTGCTTAACATATGTAATCACACAGTACAAGGCATATCTCGAAGCACCGAAGGTGAAATCAGAGGAGAATGAATTTTTAATTCCAACGTTTTTGTATTTCTTCTATTGGTCATTTGCAGGGTTAAAATTTGTTTGAATGCATACAAAATATTTAATAAATTACGTCAAGGTAGTAGAGAAGGTCTTACGTGCGTACATATATGTTTTAATTGTAGGCTTCGTGCAACTGCACGAATATTGTACGAAGGTCCATCGATTTGCCACCGACTATAAAACTAATAACTGTAAACTATCGACTATAAAATATAACACAAACGGTGGACGGGGTGGAGCTACGAGAGTGGAGTGAATTTAAACCGGATAAATTGGATTTCTTTTCATATCATTAACTGGTATTGACTGCTCGCCGCGCGCGCATCCTGGGCTCCTGGTAATTTTTTGTCGGTTGACATTTTTTGTTTATAATTTAAGATGTAGTAAAATTGTACGATATATGGAAAGGAAGTTTTGACTATATTTATAATTAATAAGTTTGTAGCAAAGTTAAACAACCATTTGCGGCTCAACTGAAGGTGCCACCTGTACATCTATTTCAGTCTTACAACCCGCCGTCGGTGAGCTGTAACGCCGTTATCCAACATGTAGCGGATTTCCACATTGAGGTATTCGTAATTGCTCAAACTCTTGCATATAACGTCTAGGTGTTAAGTCGCGGTAATTTTTAAAAATTACCCCCTTTATGGCCATAACTAGAAAAGAGGTTTTAGTATGCAAGGGCATTATAGCTTAACACATTGGCTGCCGCAAACACATATGTCGTGTTTTACTGTCCGAGCCCCCGTGCGGCTCGCACGCGTACGGTGCGTGCCGCTGTGCTGAAATACGCCTGTAGTGTTGCGCGCCGCGCGGGCGGATTGTTTCGTATATTAGCCGCCGCAGTCAACGTGTTAAGGACGGCAGAAGAGCGGTGTTGAGCGCCACTTTGTTCTATTTTAAAAGGTAGGGTATGGGGAGATATTTATTCGAGGCGACCCCTAGTCCCCAGGGGTAGCCACGCATCTGTGAACGACTACAAAACTAATAAAGGATTAATCCTATTTAAGGTTGGTTTCAGATGTCCGTGGGGGGCCGTGCCCACTTGTCATCCGGTGGACCACATGGCGCTTATCTACGTTTGAGTTATAAAACGAATCCGTGATAATATAATTACAATAATAGGTGGTAGAACTACAGTTCATCCGGTAGTTACCACCGCCGCCATTGTAAACCGCCGTGAAGCAGTTCCTGTTTCGGCTGGAGAGGTGCGGTTGTCGGGCACACTTACAGCGAAGCGACCATCTTAGTCCTATAAAATTGACGCATCTACATAGAGCTCAGATACTAGAGGCTACAGTACCGGTTGTGTTTAGATGTGGTTGCAGTGACCACTTAACATCAGGTGACATGCATGCTTGTTTGCTACTTTGAAGAGTAGATAAAAAGAAACTTAAGTTTTTTGTCTGTTTTCATTTAAGATTAATATAGCGTACAAAACGTAACATATGTCCCGTTCCAACGCTTGTATATTCGCATCGTTCTATCTCTGTCCCTCGGTCTTTAAAAAATATTCATTGTCCACACAAATATGACTTGTTAATAGTTGAAATCTTTGTTTTTTATATTTGAACCAAAGTGAAAAATAGAGGTAAGATTATTATTGTACAGTGATTATTTTAAATAATAAATGTTACTGTAAGTCAAAGAACAGTATATGAAATAAAGTTAAATTGTAATTTATTGGTATTTGTTTTTTTTTTAAGTTATTATTTGGCTGCAACTCTTTTTATGTTCCATTCCTGTGCCCCACTCCTGGAGAGACCCGTGGTCTCCTCACAAAGGGGGGCGGTCCGGAGAGTACTTTACCACGCTGCGCCAATGCGGGTTGGGTTAATGATCAACCATGTGGATGTTTTCAAACTGCCGACAGTTCCTCCAACAAGATTTAACGACTGCTTTACAATGATAACGACGGGGACCGACAGCTTAATGTGTCCTGTGAAGCACGGAAGCGTGCAGGAAGCGTGGCCACTACTTGTACACTGGATGCCATCTACGCTAGTCGTGGGCTGTGCATTATTTATGCATGCATTTTTTCCTTCATGTTTCTTTTATATTTAATATAATTGAACGTCCTCTTGCATGACTTGGGTATTCTCTCGGAATGTAAAGGGTCTTGACCATAGCCCACCACACTGGCTTAGTTCGGGTTGGTCGACGTGACACTTATCAACTATTTTAAATTCAGTTACATTAATAAATACCAGATCCTATCAGACCTAAATAAATATAATTATATAAAATAAATTGGACGCCCAGAAAGCGTTTAATCAAGAATACTTCAGCTTTTCTATCTTCAGTATATCTGCATTTTTCAATTAGAATTTATTGATATACATTAATTAGTTGGGGGAGATCATAGTGTCTCAATAGTGTAAATGTTACGAGAATTTACACTCGGTGGGAACGGATATGGGCATTTACACTTAATATTGTACAAAAAGCCTTCCTGATTAATCGATTGTGTACACGTTGACTGCGGCAAACACCGTTTTGCTGTCCGCGCCACCCGTGCGGCTCGCACGCATACGGTGTGTGCCGCCGTACGGAAACATGCCTGAAATATAATTTCATTACACATGTCACATCCAAGACCGACAATGTATTTTGTGGTTTAAAAAAATAACGTGTACAACTTCTCCCCTTTTCAAATTTTTCTTTAAAAAAAATGTGAAAATCAATATAAAATGTAGTCGGATCAGTGTAGCATTATGATTTGCGTGCGTCGAGTCGTAGCAATTTTGGGCTGTTTTTATAGACATAAACTAGTGCCTTATCTACTCAAGTATATAATCAAAGACTATGTAGTAACGTTGTAGTAGAGCTAAGAGTTCACAAATCAAATGAATGGACAGGTGACTAATAAATTGAATGAAGTAGATCGGCGCCGTCTCAGTTGCGTCTCATATCTGAGTGTAAAATCAAATTAAATTCCAACTGCCGCAAACTGAGCAGATGTGAATTAAGGCGAAGTGCTTGCAACACTAAGCGGCATACATAGACACTTATATAATGGTTAAGATTCCGACCTCTTGCGCTCGGATTCTGGGGTTCCAATTCCGCACGCACCTCTAATTCCTCGAAATTATGTTCGTATTAAAAATTAATTAATCCCTGCTTTAACGGCGAAGGAAAACATCGTGAGGAATTTACACGTCTGTGAGCTTTCTAAAGTTTTTGAAGGTGTGTGAAGTTTACTTAACTGCACTTGGCCAGCGTGGTGGATTATAGCTTAACCCTACTTTTTCTGAGAGAAGATCCGTGCCCAGCAATGGGACCTTAATAGGTTGATGATGATGATGACGATTAAGAAGGTATTCAAATGCAAAGGTATACATTATTTAAAGTTGACACGTTGACGTTCTCCTAAAATGGCACTATCGCCATATCTATTTCTGCTCTGTAGTAGCAGTCTAGCGTTGCTGTGTTTTGATTTAATGGGTGTGATGAGGCAGTCTTTTTTCGCAGCGTTCCATCTAAGTCCTCAGGCGAAGCCACGCATGTATGATAATAAAATATCAAGCTAGATAAATTCGAATGTAGTTAAACGTTGAGGCGTTAAAAAGCTTGAGTTGTTAGTACCTTTAATTAATATACCTAAACGATTTATATTTTTGAGAATAAATCGTAAACATTATTGAACTTTTTCGAATAAGCAGATATACTTATTGTATAAGTTTGTAGCAACGAAAGGTAAGCTCGCCTTAACCCATCGGAATCGCTTTAAGCTTTATTAGCCCGTCACGTGCTTCACTCAGATATTGGATAAAATCTCGTCGATCTAGATAACTATTTAAATCTTGTAAGATAGTTTTAAGGTAAAATCTGGTTTTATTTGACTGCAAATTTTTCTGACACAGTGCTGAGCACGGACCTCTCG
>DWKL01000978.1:0-16024 GCA_018249415.1 Phareas burnsi | reverse complement strand
AAGTTCTCAAAGGTGTGTGAAGTCTACCAATCCGCACTTGGCCAGCGTGGTGGACTATGGCCTAATCCTTCTCATTCAGAGAGGAGACCTCAGAAGTGGGACATTAATGGGTCGATGAAGGAGACGAAATTTGTAAATTAAATATTACCTCTTTACCTCTGCACTTCTATATTTTAAAATCGCGGAAAAGAAATATATTACCCCATACATGTAGGAAACTGTAGGAAAAAAACAGTACACCCAAAAGTGTTGCGTATTTTTGAACAAGTCTAAAAAATATATCGAGGTTTCAAAATATTTTTTTATTGGTGAGATACGACTTTATATCGCACTATTAAATTTGTACAAATTATATTTAATTGCCGTTTTTAATTATGAAGTGCTAAATTCTAAAAAATGAAGGTATTCAAAGTTAAGAACACTACATTCGACGTTTGTGTGTGTTCGGTTACACACAATTTTGATTTCAGCCACCGCATAAATGTATGTTTTTCATGTTGTCTTTGAAAAATATTATGAAGAACGAAATAATTTTTGGTGTCCATAAAATGAATATTGTATTGCATCGTATAAGTTGGTTAATTTTTATTATAATTAACACCTTTAAATTTTAACCATGGATGTTTATGTTGTCCTCCTCCTTAACAGGTCCAATACGCACTTGAACGTTATTAATTAATAGGGTAACATTTACATAATTCACTGTGATCGTTAATGATAAGAAATTTAAAAATAAAATATAAAATAAAAGTTAAGTAAAATATATATGCACTTTCTTTAACCACAAATGTCATGATACTAAAATTTTCGTTAATTAGATACCTTTTAAGTAAGACGTAATTATAATTATGTTATTTAGACCATGCTTCGTTAGAATAAAGGTGAAAAAGTTCTACTATTTTTAAAATAAGGCGATATCATGGTTTGACTGCGAACCCACTACCGCCGTACTTATTTCTAAGGAACAGACGTTAGGCCTGTCCGAAAATTTGAATTTGGCAATTGTTAGATCACAACGTTAAGTCTAATTTCATGACAACAATACCTATCGTTAACTTCAAACTTTAGGGTTACAAATGTGTGACGAATTGTGTTTTTCAATCATCACACGGATCTGTTCATAATATTGAATGAAAATAAGAAACATATATTATATTTCGTTTACGTTTTAGAATAAACTTTTTGCAGCTAAACTTTTATACAAATAAAAGTTTTACCATGTAATATAGGTAAATGAAAAAACTTTAATCTTAAAAAGTCTAAACTACTTTAAAAGCAAAGATATAACAGCCGTATAACCATCATAATATGTTATTGTTATCAAGAAATTTAATTTCAAATTGATATGATTTAGATTAATATATTTTTCTTAATAACTACATATTTTGAGTTAATAAGAGAAATCATTATATTATAATTATAAGACTATGGGTAAATCATCGAAAAAAAATTGTACTTAACATGGTTGCTTATCCATCACTTAATTCATGTACGAAAATCGATGATTTCGGACGAAAGTTATGTTTCAAAATAATAAAGAGTAAGGTATACGTTTAAATTAGGGAAACGTATCGAACGTATTCGAAACTTTGTTGACGGATGTAAAGAACAGCCTTCAGCAGCGTAACTGTGTTCGAGCACATGTGGGACGCTTATTCCATTTGCGATCGGGGACAGACATATGGGTGAGCAGTGATAGCTTAGTGGTAAGGTCCGGCCTCTCACGCTGGGGGCCAGAATTTAAATTTTCGAAGTTATGTGCGTATTAGAAATTAATGATCACTCGCTTTAACGGTGATGCAAAACATCGTGAGGAAACCTACACATCTTAGATTTGCAAAGTTCTCGAAGGTGTGTGAAGTCTATCGAGCCGGAATCAGCATGGTGGACTGCGGCCCAATCCTTCTCATCCTGAGAGGAGACTCGTAGCCAGGGATGCGACAATAACGGAATGATGATGACAAATATATGGGTAGCAGTGGCCATTTAATACTGCATGCTCGTTTGTTGGTTTCATTGCATAAAAAATCGAATGCATCATTCAAGCAATAGCATTACATTGAGAGTTTGTATAATAATTTCATTAATTTACTCAAAGCGACTTCAATATCGAGCAATTAGCTTTTTACCGCAAGCTTTTTGTTCAGCAGTAAGGATATGCAACTGGCTTGAGAACGGAAACGCTAACAGTTGCATTTCTCCTAACGAAGCGGCAGCAATGCATCTCATCTCTGTCATTCGGATTCAGCTTTTTGTAATGAGAGGAATAGATTTAAAACGAACGAGTCCCGGCTCGTGACGTCTCGGCTCGTTCAAGTGTTGATTTTTCTACACTGATAATGGTAGCGCTATTTGAGTAATTTCAAAAACGTCTTAATATGGAACGAAGTTATTTTATCGGAAAATATGTTGAAGTTCTTACTGTTATTGGATATATATTCTTAAGGTACGTTAGTATAATAGTATCAATAAGTTAGGTGCCTGACCAAAAATGTTGATTATTTTCATTACTTTCATTAACTTTTCATCCTATCATAATTTTGAATTGTAATTATTTTTTTAGTCGACATTTAAAAATTCGACACAATTCTATTATCTTAGCTTTTTATATTTATATATTACTCGAAAATTATTCAAACAGGTCACATGATTTAATCGCTATTTTGACAAGCTATACTTTGATATTTCACTTTTTATTAAATTTTATAGTGATTCTCAGGAAATAGTGAAAAGCCGAAAAGCCTGGGGGCTCGTTCAACAAGTATATGCTTATAGATCTTAATTCATAATAAAGTTTATTCCGTATAGATGTATACACATTTATTGAAGATCGAATCATGCATGCAATAGACAGATAATTTTTCATTTAGTGTAATAAAAAGTAAAAATTATATTGATTTTTGTAAAAAATACAACTTCAACCTTTAAAAGATTCTTGTGTTATGTTTGTATTATGTGTATTAATTTAAAAGTTTGGATTTAGAGAAATTTAAAATATTTTCACCTTTTTAAAGCCCAAACTCTCAACCCGTTATCATTCTGATCGTTATCCATAGTAGATTAAAAGTACGAAAGAAATTCGACCATAAAATGATTGTCTTCCCGTAATTTGACTATAGGAATGGCTTTAACATCGTTAACTTCGACATCTCATTGGCGGTAGTACTAATTCTTAACATACCTATCTTCACTGCTACTGTTTGATATCCTAATTATTTATACAGACATAATATATTCGATTTAATGATGTAATTCCATCTTTGATTTGTGATTTACAACATCCACAGTAAAGCAATAGTGGTGCGTTGTTCCCGCTCTTCATCCTTTTTCTTTCTGTCACTGGTGTTTGAAGATGTAACAACTTGAAAATCTATGCAAAACCGTAGTTGGTTAAAACTTCACTAAGTTTTTAGATCTCACCGTGAATAACATTTGAATATTATTTTATGTTTCAAAAGTAGGAAACGAGCGTGCAGGTAACCTAGTAAATGGTCACTACAGCCCATGGGCACCCATATCTAACCTCTAACTTAAGTGCTATCTAAGGTCGTACGTAGATGCGTCATTAGCCCTGAGTCCTTATAACAGCCCTTTCGTTGTAAGTGTGTCCGGCAACCGCATCTCTCCAACCAACACACAAAACTGCTTTACAGCGGATTATGATGGCGGCGGTGGCACTTTTATAGACGAACTATAGTCTTACCACTTATTAAATATTACGACCTATTCAATATTATGTATTACCTTACTTTACCACTTACCACATCATTATTCCTTTATTACGTTCTCCTAAAGTTATCTGGAAGCGATCGCGGCGTAGCGATAACTCCGCCTTTTGTCACGTGCCTTTGCACTATGTCAACGTAATTGTTCATTTATCGCACATATAAAAGAACAACGACGTAATTACGTTTTTAGAATTTTTCAGAAATACTTATAAGTTGGGCATTGTAAATATCGCTCGTATTTTTATTCATATCAATTTATATCTCTATTGAAAGCTACTCTAAGGGCTACTCTGAGATATATTTCTGTAAACAGATCTTCTATGACGGGAACTGAAAACATCTACATTCAACATGCCAATTTTGACTTTTTTGTAGTTACGTCATTGTTCTATTAGATGAGCGTTATGTTTTCATTAAGAAGTTTTGCATCAGCAGTAAAATGATATTTCATATTTATTTAAATGATTATTTGGTCACTTTGGAACATGGTACTGGTACAAATATTTATGGAGCACCCTCGTGGCGCAGCGGTAACTACACCGGTCTGACACGCAGTGTTCCGGGTGCGATACCCGGTTACATGTAAACCTGAAGTTAGATCTCTGTTCTGGGTCTAAGTGTTTGTGTATTCGTCTTAGCATGTATCCATGCCACATCCACAGGAAATCCTAGCGTGGATCCGTAACTGTAGAAAGCTTTGAAGTTTTAAGCGTATTTACGCAAATAAAAACTTGAGAAACATTCTTTGGTGGTATCAACGAATTTTGGTGGTAACGTGACGCCTTACCACCAAAATTCGGTTATGAAATATATGAGTAAGCTCGATTGTCAATTAATGGGTATATACGAAAATGACTTTATAGTACCTACTACCTACAAGGTAATTGCATTTTCAATTAGTCATTTATTATGTCAGTTCATTAATTCATTTCTATATCTCCAGTTATAGCACATTGGAGTCTTCTTACACAATGTTGTTATCAACGTACGTTTGATCAGGTGTCTCAGTAAATCTAATTAACATTTAAATGGTGATCACGCATAATAATCAGCTGGGTTTGAAAACTGACACGGAGCTGGTTAATTAGTGGACAAATGTTCCAAACTATTAATGGGGCGTAAAAGCGGTTGAAATACTCATATATTGCACTCATGAATAAACTAAAACACACTTGTTCATACCGACGAGTGGCTGTGTGATGTAATGTAACAGAATGCTTTAATATTGCCGACGTAGATACAGTATGGGATTATTTAGCTTTTACTATTTTCTGCGTACGACTGTGTTCATGATACTATCAACATAGACACAGAAAATATTTATGGATTGTAAAAAAATGTTATTTGATTACCAGCTTAAGCTGATATGTTAATATTTTTTTAATAATGAATGATGATCATTTTAATTGGCTTTTCTTTTTTGACCCAAGTACTGCGAAACCCAAAGGAAGGGTTATGTTTTTAGCTGTATGTAAGTTTGTATGTAAGTATGTACGGTCTATCTTAGGGCCTAAACTATTCTTCTAATGTTTATGAATCAGGTATCAAATGCTTTCTTATTATGGTCCTAGTGGCATAGATTTTATTTTGCTATTATTATTATCGTAGTGATAGCCTAGTGGTTAAGAATCCGGCCTTTTGCACTGGAGGTCCGGGGCTCGAATCCCGCATGCACCCTTAATTTTATAAATAATATATATATCTAACATGAACAAATTGTATACTTAATAATATACATATATGTAACAATAATGGAAACTACACTGATGCTTAAATTTTGTTTATATGTTCTTTCTGTCCGTATACTATCCCGTATGTTTTTCAAAAATAAACAGATAATTTTTACTTAACACTATAATTATAAAGTACCGATGCTGTGTTGAAGTCAGAAAGTTGTCTACAACCTTCTGAATTCAACAGCAGTGTAGGCAATAATGTGCGGCGCATTACAACGCGTGATCTGCTTTCGGCAGGACTGTCCTATTTACGGTCGGTTACGGATATCCATTGCGGCACTAACTGGCTAATATCAGGAAAGCTGGAAGCTTCATTGTTGCTTTCGTAAAATAAAAAAATAGCTTGTAATGAAATGTGTAGATATTAAAGTGTAAACTGAGTAGGGCAGTTGCGGAGTAGCGA
This sequence comes from Phareas burnsi, assembly GCA_018249415.1. Classification (NCBI taxonomy): domain Eukaryota; kingdom Metazoa; phylum Arthropoda; class Insecta; order Lepidoptera; family Hesperiidae; genus Phareas; species Phareas burnsi. The sequence continues at coordinate 10,157 of DWKL01000978.1, read as the reverse complement.
TTCGTTACGTCCTTTTACAACCCGTATAGTTCAAATTATGAGAGACGTATGTAAGTGCTTGAGGTGTTAACAAATGGAAATGCTTCTAAAAATTTCCCAATAACGGTCACCTGTCCATAACCTCTGCGTGCCGTATTGATTTGTCTTCATACATAGTTTATGATACTCAAACGTCAAAACCAACGGACGAATCTATGGTAAATAAATATAACAAAATGTAGTATTTTATTCTGTCACAACTGAGATTAGTGGTGCCGAATAATAAACTCAATGTATAAAATACAAAAAATGCCCACGTCTGCGATTAATGTTTGTCTGTTAAGTAAGTCGCCGACATATTCCATTAAATGAGATTATCTTTTAGATCGTCTCATCTTTTTATACAAAATGTGTAATACTTATAATATAGTACTCAATGAAATTTGTATGCAAAGAGGCTTAGGTATAGAAGACAATTTTTTTACAAACAGATAGCAATAGATTTTGAGAGGTGGTAGAACTATAGTTCGTCCGGGGAAGTACCACCGCCGCTCCCATAATCCGCCGTGAAACAGTTTTTGTGTTTCGGTTGGAGAGGTGCGGTTGCCAGGTACACATGTAGCGAGGCGACCATCTTAGTCCTTAGGAGTAGTGACACATCTATGTACGATCTCAGACAGAATTTCAGTTTTGTTTGAGGTTAAATGTAGGTGTCCATGGGCTGCAGTGATCACTTAATATCAGGTGGACTGCACGCTGATTTGCTACTCTTCAAACATAAAAAAAACAAGATTATAAAATGAGTAACAGTGCTTGTAACTCATCCCTTGGAAGACTAATTATGTATTATGTATATAAATTAATGACTATAGGAGTAATAAATAGATTTTAATTCATTGTATTCTATAACAGAGCAACATTGCTAAAAGAAAAATAGCTTTAAATAAAGTTTAAAAAAGTGTGGTTCACTAATCACTTAGGTATTGCGCAATAATCTAAAATTACTTTTGATGTAACAATATAGTTATAATAACTCTATAACCCTTTTTACACTTTCTCAACACAATACTTTACAAGATTCTCCTTGTCATGTGTGCCGTGGACGCGTACAAAAATAAATACATAATACCCAAACTCGAAACAGAGATGTAAAATCGTCAACTAGACTTCTGTCTGGCCAGGTTTAAACCCGGAACCCTCCGCTTGTCAGACCGTTATGGTTACCGCTACGACACGGGGATCGTCAAAAATTATTTTCATTTGTAATTTTCACAGGATGTGTATGGCAAATAAAAACTAAAAAAAAATTGTAATTAACTCCATATGACGGACTCTACACGAAAAGATTCTCCTTCATAAATATCATGTAAACTCTTAATATCTAATCTTAAAGTCTATATTTAATTACACTTTTACAGATCAACATCATCAACATCAACAGAGTTATAATTACACGTATCATTATTCATATAATATTAAAAACACGATTTTATTATAAACTTTTTGTGTTTTTACAAGCGATTCTGATTTGAACCGTAATATTTTTAGCCATTGTCACAGTTATAGAGATAATTAACTTTTATTGATAGATGCGTATGCAAATGACAATAAAAAGTTTTCTTTGCAAGTGAAAATAAAATTTCGACATAGAGGTCACGACCTGCGCTTAAATCCTTTTCACCGCAATAATTATATTTATTTCTAGAAATTCTTATTTATTATCACAAGGTAATAAGAAAGTCGTTCAACTCAAACATAAAATGGAGCACCGCTATCTAAAATTAACATAAAGGAAAAATCCTAAGCATTTCACTATCGGGTCAACACAATAGTAAAAATCCGACAAGTAAATCATAGCTGATTTTGACTAAATGTTTCGACATTTATTACTATTCATGTCAGTATACAGCCTTATTTTATAATAAACAAGTTGTTCCAAAGTTATTGGTTCGATTTTTAGATCTAAAAACATTGTGATATATAATTTGGACTTGTTTTTTGTTTAGAAGAGAGTCCTCTTCTCTTGTTTTTTTAAATTGCGCGTTTGCCCTGTTATAATACGTATAAGCGACATTTAAATAAAATAACGTTCAAATGCGGAGTGAAATAGTGTGTTTTGATAACGTTTGAAATCGACAGGAGGTACGTCTTTTATGCCTACTCAGGTGCAGAATCTAGTTCTTGTATGTAGTAACTGATGACAATTTATATACACGTAGTCATTCAATAGGTAGGAATTAACCGAAAAACAATGGAAACTGACTATGTCGATATTGTAAATTGTGTTAATGTTATACATGTGCATCTTGTTTATTATTATTATTTCTTTTTTTATGTATATAAAGTAGCAAACGAGCATGCAGGCCTCCTGATGTTAAGTAGTCACCGCAGCCCATGGACACTCATATCCAACCTCAAACAAAACCGGAGTACTGCCCCAGACGAACGATGGTTCTACCACCTATTCCATTATTATTCTTAATATTTTAAGATTTTACACATGTTAAATGCTAGGTATATATTTGTATATTCCATTGCCTCTCAAACTGAGTGCTCGGGGTTCCAACCCCGCACGCACCTCTAATTTTTTGAAGTTATGTGCGTATTAGAAATTAATTATCACTTTAACGGTGAAAAAAAACCGTGAGGAAACCTATAAATCTGTAAGTTCTTTGTAAAGTTCTCGAAGGCATGTGGAGTCTAACAATCCGCACTTGGCAATCGTGGTGGACTATGGCCTAACCCTTCTCATTCTGAGAGGAGACCCGTGCTCAATAGTGAGACATTAATGGGTCGATAATGATATATTTGTATATTTGAAAAAGAAATCGAGAAGCTTATCTTTAACATAACTTTATATAAAGAAGATAATAAACATATCAAATTATGCTTAAAATTTATCATCATTTTATAATTGTCCTACTGCTGGGCATCTCCTTTCAGAATGCGAATAATGAAAGCCAACGTCCATTGATAATGATGAAATGACAATTTTAATTCAACATCATTCTATAATTGTCCTATTGCTGAAACTATCATTGTTTTTAAAATGATGGTATAGATGCAATCCTTTTTTTATTTGCTACTACTGCTGGACACGGGTCAGCTGGAGCATACTCCGTCACGCTGATCCAATGTAGATTGGTGAAGAGGGATACGGATTAGCATAAAACCTAACAACAAATTGTTTTAAATACTTGTGTCGGATGTTTGCAAACCGTCCTTAAGTCTTCCGACAAGGCCTACTATTTGCTATGGATAGCAACAACCTACGTGTATTATCACGGTTGATGAATTGGGACCAACAGTTCAATGTGTCTTCTAAAGTAAGCAAGAATTAGCCACAAAAGTTAGCTACTAACGGTTACTTTTCCAACTCCAGACCGCGCCAGAAGTTGCTTTACTTTCTAGATCGGATGTACTACACAAGTCGCGGGGCTGCGCGCGCTTCATTGGATATAATTTTAATTTATTTTACTATAAACATTTTTCAAAGAAAGATATACAGATTTTTCTGTCCTCACGCCACGCCAATTCTTTTAAGTTAACAATATGTGACAGTTATTTTGCATTCCTTGTCTTAATAGAAGTATCTATATAAAAATATAACAGTGAGGTAAGCAGTGCGTCTGATTTATATTATAAAAGTTTACTTCCGTTGTTTTATAGATTAAACAACTGGTAAATCTTCGCCGATCGCTCCCACTGAATATGCAACGAAGTTAGTAATACAAGAGGGTACACGCCCGCTCAGTGAGTAAGGCTGTGTACACACTAGGCAAAAACGGCTGACTCTTAACAGTGGCACGATTTTTCTCAGTGTACTCATTCCCTTATGTGATTGACTGTTTGAGACGTCGAAATGTTAAAGACAAAACACTAGCAAACTACAAGTAACTCTAACCTTTAATAAATGTAATTTGAAGTATTAAGTTACAACTAAATGTAAGTAACTTGGAATACCTGACTATGTGTTCCAATTTGAAATTTTTTCACTTTAATTTGCCTTTCAGTTCAAATTAAGACATCAAACTGAAGAGGGTTCCTTAATCACGTTAAATTACTGTCCAATATTAGAACTAACTATCCTTTTAAAATTTACTATAAACCGAGCAAATTAAAAACGTAAATAATTTTCAAGCACCTCAAACAAGCATCTTACTAGTTTATTCGCTTTGTCCGACTTTGTTTGTTTGTCAGGAACGTGTAATAATAATTATAAATGTGTAAGATATATTTTCCATAAAAGAGATAAGCGCTTCCGACTAGTATGACTCAGTAATTGTGATAATAGAGTAGTATTAAAAAACCAAATACTATTTGGGTAATTAATTAGATGGGAGTACATCAAATTTTAAGATTTACAGTACACTATAATCTATGCACATTTTACAAGATATCTTATAAATGTATGTTTGACAATGTGTAATCAGTCGTTCAAAATTCGTTATTTTAGTATTTTTAAAACTTGAAAATATGATTCAAAAGATTAAATCGCTTATCGGATATTAGAAAAGTTTCTTGTTTCCAGAGGGCTCCGAGCATTCATTAAAGTCAATCGTCAAAATTACTGGGTATAAGTAATTCATGGCTTAAACTTGAAATCAAATAATTTTATGGTCAATTTAACACGAACCGGTCGAGCTCTCATTTAAAAATCAAATTTGGTAAAAATGGTCTTTAAAGGTTGGTCATACCTACAATTCATATCATTCCACACAATGCAAGCGAACTACAGTTGCCGATAACTTTTTGCCGTCATGAAGGGGCATTATGCGAGTACACTTTCGATCTCATGTTGAAATTTACACAAAAAGGTGGTAATTTTCCGGCGAGTGATGACAATAATGGCGCCAGGGCTCGCGGGTCAAACAATGTTTTTCGCATACAACTTAACATTCGACCGGCATTCAAGTCCCGGCATTATGCCCTCCCTTGCACGAAGACCAGCACCTGCTCGGGTGAAGGTACCCGTAAATGATCGACTTCTGTGTGATTATACAAATAAACATTTGTTGTTGTTTACACAAACATTTGTTTGATAGGTGGTAGTTTCGTCCGGGGAAGTAACATTGCCGCTCTCATAATTCGCTGTGAAGCAGATTTTGGGTTTCGTTTTGAGAGGTGCGGTTACCGGGCACACTTATAGCGAGGCGAACATTTTAGTCGTCAGGAGTAGTGACGTCTATGGACGTCGATGGACGGCAGGCATTATCAGATGGAATATCGAAATAAATTATATTCATCGTAAATGTAATGAACCTTATTTATATATTTAAACAAGTCGAAACTGAAATCTGCGGTAGCCGCGACAAACCTGTTAAATTTATAGATGACTTTAATGTTAACCACGTCATATGAAGTGCACTGAACGCAAGTTACAACTTTCTAGTCCTCAGGAGTGGTGACGTATCTATGCCGCCGTACATCTTTATGCCGTCCCTTGCATTTGTTTGCACGAAGACCAGCACCTGGTCTGGTGAAGGTACCCGTAAATGATCGAACTATGTGTAAATATACAAATAAATATTTGTATGAATATTAATTAAAACGCCCCATCACGTTGCAGGTTCTCTTTTATGACAGTGTTTCCATTAACACGCCGACTCATAAAATTCGGCGTTGCTATCCGTAACAAAAACAATTAATTGCAAAACATTGAATAACGTTGAGTTGTTTCGCATTTGCACGCAATAACTCATGTGGGCATATCGTGAGTGACAACCGGTCTTTAGTTTTCCATAATTAATTAAGCACTAGACTCGTCAGTGAGTTTATAAAATATATGTGGTTTCAAATTTGCATTTGTATCTAATTAAGTGAACAAAGTGTGTGTTTAAGACGATAGAAGTAAAATAATGATGTCATAAAAGTTTAAAAAGCTAGCGGTCAATAAATAAAGGGGCAACCGAGCGCCAGAGTCAACGCCAGTCAATACATTCTAATCAGTGATTTATTGGCCCTAATCCTTAGCTGAGCACAAATAAGCTATCTTGTCGACTTAATGTTGTATCAGCTCAGGCGTGAAACTCCCGCGCACCACTAAGTGGTCCTTCCAGTTTCCACTCGAAATATTTTAATAAGGCCTCACTGCTCACGCACCCAAATAAAAACATACACTCACTCACTGACACGAACGATCTCTAAAACCTCGACTCGTTCGAGTCCACTTTATTTATAATAGTAGCGACACTAAGACTCTACATTTTTGCTCTAAACGGTGTTAATTTATTGACCGTGGGCAGATAATATCACTTTTTTCTTCCATTATTGAAGCGATTACACCAGAAATTATACGAAGTCCGTTCCTGAGTGCTTCATCGATTAAGTGAGCCGTTGGATTGTGTGTCTTATGGTGTTCGTGTTACGGACAAATTTCGTACATGTGTATCTCGAAGCTCGATAGCACCTTCCTTGACAAAATCGCCTTATTGACTCGCTAATATAAAAAGTGTAAAGTTATGAGCAAGTTATGCCACTTGCATTAATTTCGATGCTTAACCTGATAAACAAATTATGGTATATTAACTTAATAGCTTAATTTATAATTGAATGTGTTACGAGATATTCACAAGAGGGCATTGTTACGATCGGCCTTTAGCATATCTGGTTGCAGTAAACGACAAATTGCCCGGATAAAAATATATATACAACTGAGAAAGCGGCACGTTAAGTGTTTGACAAATGTATTTATTCCGTTTTTGAGTCATTAAAACGGATCGCGTTATACACAAAAATTTTACAAGTAAGGAGACTTTTTATATACACAACCTGTACTTTTATGTTTAAGTTTAATATGTCGTCACTAAGTTGGGTAATATTTTAATATTTGTGTAGTGTTGTTGTGTAGTATGTAGTGTTGAGTACGCTTGCAGCTTAGTCTGTTATAACGATTGCACATAAGGACTTTTCCCACGTTGTTAAGTGACTATCCTTTCCTTATCTATTAGATTGGCTTCTAATCAAGGAACATACTACGCTAGTGAGAGCTTGTAATAAAAATGGTTTGAAACGCCTTTGACACGAATAATGACACCGGTAATCAGTGAGCAGCGATTTGCCGAGCCTCAATAATATGAAATTACAGAAGGTTTCGCCGTAGGCGCTCGCTTTATGGAAACAGATTTAAAAATGTATTTTATTGTGCGTCGCGTCTTATTATGTCTCTAAAGAGCATTACAGTTTGACAAGTTATTTGAGTTGATCGCACGTTATTATCTTGTCGGGTCTAAGCTGTACACTTAGGATATTTTTTGTAAATTGCGTGTAGGTGATAACCGACAAATAATATTGTAAGAAAATTATTTTAACGTTGTTGTTTCGCGCACATAAATAAATAAACTCGTAAATAATTTCAGAAATCTCGCCGTTTGATAAGTTCTATATCATGTTAATAAGTCTTTTGATAAATGCCCATATCTAAAATAAATATTGCTGGTATAATATTATTGTTACATTGGGCGTGTGAAATGTATTTAATAATAATTGTTTCGGAATATATGATTTTAAGATAATATTATCGCGGAAATTATACATTTTTATTTTATGTAACGAGTACTCACGATTTGCGGTTTTTGAATAATGTTGTTTCGATTTGTTGTTTCGGAATAATGAAATTTATTTTAATATTTTTATTTTTGTGAATAAATATTTTATTGTTAATTGATATGTAAGAAAGTGTATTATATAGAATACTATCGGCGGGGTTAACCCTATTGAGATTAATCTCAGGTGTCTGGTTGTAAAATTCCTGCAACATTCAAAAACAATTCAATTCAATTTGCTTAATCTTTTGCCGACCCTAAAGATCAGGAATATTAGGACATTGGTCATTGGACAAAACATTTTTTGTATAGAAAGAAATATTACCACATAAAATATGACCATGTTTAAGTCTATTTACTCCAATCTGATATGAATCTGAATTTTTTGAGAGAACCATCATAATTAATTCAGCGTTTAATCAGCACAATACATCAACTTTAAAGCAAAACAATACATTGAAATTAGTTTATTTATACTTTATGCTAGAAACATAGACAGACAGGCTTCAAACTTCAAAGCCCTTTTGACGCCTTTTATGTATTTTTGTATTAAATAACATAAATCATTAGCTATACAAGATTAACAACACATGTCTAATAGTGTTATTACATTTGAAACTTCCCTGGTGCTGCAAGCAATTGCGGCGGTGACCACTACTCGCCATCCGGTGCCTTATATACCTTTCTATCAACCTTTCATATATAAACAAAAAATATGCCATGTCACAAAAACAACGTAAATTCATTAAGAATATTAAACACGGCGGGTCTATTTTTATCAACAAGAAAATCGGATGAACAATTATCCAAAAGATTTTTATTCTGACATTTTTTTTTATTATTTGGTTTAGTTATTACTTTTGCCATTGTTTTACATAATCCATTTTGCATCACATGGTTTACCAATTTAGATGACGTGCGATTAGCGTTGGAGGTAATGGGAAATTGCGTTTATACACATGGCCATAAAATGTTCCTTAAGTTTAAAAAAGATAAAATGATATGTTAATTAAATTATTGATGACGATTAAATAATGATGCGGCGGCATGACTTTCACACCTATTTGCTTTGTAACAGCAACTTAGCGCTGCTGGGATCTGGTTTAAAGGATGTGGATTTTCCTTTAGACACGGATTGAACTAGTAAATGCTGTTAAATGTCTTTCGAGTTTCAAAATGATAAAATGATATGTTAATTAAATCATTGATGATAATTGTAATAAAATGTGCACCATCGTTAAAAGTGATTGACTTTGAGCTGAGGCGGCATGACTTTCACACCTATTTCCTTTATAGCAGCAAACTGGCGCAGCTATGTTCTGGTTTAAAGAATGTGGCTTTTCCCTTAGACACGGATTGAACTAGTGGACGCTTTTAGTTTCATCACTTTAATCTATTTAATAGTATGCCATAGATTTTACATAATATTTTACATTTTGTCAAATTCATTTTATAGAACATCCAAAAAGGAACTCTCATACAGCTTTACGTTCTGAAGTTCATCCACCCAAATTTACAGTCATCCAGACATCCAGTCTTAGTTTGATCATCTGCTTATTCGCAGTTACAAACAACTAAAGTGTTTTGTGTGTCAAATAGGGCATGGAACATAACAAAGAAGCCTAGAAATATTGTGATGCGCCAATTCTCCCGTGCTTGTTATCGTCGCTATGTTCCTACCCTTGTTACCAGATACATTTACATGTAAGTTATATTTCTTAGTCGTAACCCAGCGAAAATAAATCAAAAATTTAACATGATTTAATTGAAATAACATTTATTCATAGTATCTTAATTTATTTTTTAATTAAATTATAATTATTTATAATGTAAACAAATAGAAATAGTAGGTACATACTGACAGCTAACCACAAATCTAGAAATATACTTAAAAAGTTTATAGCATAAAAACTTGCAAAATTTACTAGCCAGCTTTATGGTGTCGATTACCTGACGTCGGTGTACGGGCGCATGTTAAAATTTCACTCTTGTCATTTTTCTCAAACGCGCCAAATATATAAATTCAATAACAATGCACAGTACATACAAGTATAAGTAACATTGCAACTTGATTACAACTCACACAATCACAAATGCGCTCTCACTTCACTGTGACATGACAACGTTATTAACTGACTTATTTTTAAAATAACGCCAAATTTGGTATGGTTTATTTGATTAGCGTATTATGCCAAAGTGGCATAACAATGTTAAACTGAACCGGGCGCGTGAACCGTGCCTCTTTTGCCCTTCTATCGTTTTATATTATATTGTGGGAAAGTCGGAGTGAAGTCATAATAGGCACATTTCAGTAGATTCAGAGTTAAAGAAATTTTAAATATTAAACCAGGTCCTGACTAATCCTTCACTCGGTAGAGCTCACTCCAAAAGCATTTAAAGAGACTTGTCCGTAGCATTTTTAAAAGCTTCTGATGTAGTTTAAAATTAATTACTTCACCGATTCTATCAAGTAATATGTGTATATAATATGTATATTAAAAGTAAGTGAATATACTTGAATAATGTATTTTGTATTTATTTATTTTTATAATAAATAAACATTTATAAATCATATTATTATAGAAGTTTTAGTTTAGTTTTATATTCCTTGTTATAAATGACTTTTTAATTTAA
>DWKL01000977.1:0-16029 GCA_018249415.1 Phareas burnsi | reverse complement strand
GGTGTCCATGGGCTGAAGTGACCACTTACCATCAGGTGGCCTGCACGCTCGTTTGCTAATCTGCAGACATTAAAAAGATCCTCATCTACCATAAAGTAATAATTAACCATTCACAGGACTGCTGGAAGGAATTCCTCGCTGAAATTAATAGTATTTTTGTATAGTAATTTTCTTTACTATCGTTTTATTGTACACATAAATGTTTAAATAAATAAAAATCTTCGCTGTATAGTTTCATCTAAGATTTAAAATAAAATGTACTACTAAATCTATGATTTAAACCATAGACTTCGAGATATATTTTGTTGTTTATGGACTACGCAAACACGTTTACGCTTAAGACTGACGAAATGGCGAAGTCTTATATGTAAATAAAGTTTTATACACCATAGAAAATATTTTTTATGCTCTGTGGTCTACACTAATAGTCCCACACTATAAATCTGTGCCGTGGGTGCTATGGACATATACAACGACGAGTACACAAACACCCAGACCCAGAAAAGCAATCTAAATTCATTATTTAGATGCTTGCTTGGCCGGGACCAAAACTGGAACCCTCGGAGTGTCAGACCGGGGTGGTGATGGCAACTGATTTCAAATTGAAATTAATTACATTTTCAATGAAAAATCGAGGCTCAAAATGATTACTTGAACAGTAATTACTCCAAACAGCGTACCAACGTGGTTCCAATTATATTTCGAAATTACTACATGTCTCCGTCGGTAAGAGCTGAAAGTGATTATCGGGACGCCTGGGAGAGCTTCAAATAAGTCCTGGTTCCAGATCACTGCATTACGAACCCAAATGCAACGTGACAGGTTCTAATTTCGTTATTTTAAAGCAATCAACATTTAAAAGGTATTATATTTTTGTGTGTAATTTTGAAATAAATGTTCAGGCGTAAATGTAAAAAGTAGAAAGTGTGTAATGGATCAGACAGAGAAGGGTTCCGTAATGATTGGGAACATTCACAGATATGTAGATAGATATACAAATATTTGTTACTATACACAGGAATAAGGGCAGTGCAGTAATCGTAAAGTTTGCATAAAACGATGTGATAAAAGGCGACCATATCGCTGATCTGTCAACTTTTGGGAAAGGGGAAGAGGTGTACAATTTAATTATAATATACATATATGTGTACACATATAGGAATATATATACATACATAAAACGTTTGCCCCTGTGATTCCCTATATTGTGGGTGTTATGTACACATACAAGATGAGTACAGAAACACCCAGGTCCAGAACAGATATCTGACTGCCTGGCTGGGAATCGAACCCGGAACCCTTTGCGTGTCAGACCGGTATAGTAACCGCTGTACCACGCGGGTCAATTTATAATATATTATAGTTTGCTGAAATTGACGATGTCATAGAAGTTTGAATTAATAGCTATTCGTTAAAATAGAATGGAGAAGATTTTTGACAATTAATTAGGGTCAGGAGGGGGAAGGGGGGGGGGCACAATTTCGTCGAATTTGGAAGCGCCTATCTCATTAACTGTCAACTTAAATAATTAAATGTGATTGACATAAATAATTAATAACACTGTAATTTAGGAACTTTTGTATAATTTTTGTACGTTGTCGCGTTCGAGAATTGGACACCTGAACGCTAGTGGCTAAATTGTATGCGCGATTCCGTGCTTCGAAGAGCACATTAGGCTGGCGGTCCTGGTTTATGTTAATTGGACAGCAGTCGTTAAACCTTGATGAGGGCTTTGTGGGCGGAAACATCCGACACTGGTTGGCTACTAATCCGTAATTCCATCAATCCGCATTCATACAATGTGGTGGAGTATGTTCTAGGCCTCCCCCAGCTGTGCGTAGCAAAGGATTGCAGACTAGCCAAAATGTATAGCGACCGACAGACTGATCTACAAAGTTATATAACAAAATTATAAGAGTTTTTACCAATTGGGTGCAGATTCCTAAAAAGGCCGAAGGCGATAACGCCGTTCGGACAGGCAGGCACACTCCTTCTGGATATTTTATCTTTAAATTTTAACCATTTTTTTCGAATATTTCATCAATACACGATATATGCAAATTTGTGGAATTCATTTATATTCTTCATACGATAAATTATTTGGGTGTGCAAGATATGTACTTTTTGTTAAATACTCGTATATGTTAATAATATAATATGTATACATAAAATTTTAATTTTAATAAAAAATAAACAGTGTTAAACGCTCTTATACACAGGTTCGAAGCATGGTAAGAGAGAGATCTTAGTCCTCAGAAATAATAACGCATTTTCATGGAACCTAAGACATATTATATGTATACATTAGTTTTTAATGTTCTAATAAAAAATAAATAGTGTTGAACGTTCTTATACGCGAGTTCGAAGGGCACGATAAGATAGAGATCTTATTCCTCAGAAAGAATAACGCATTTTCATCGAACTTAGGACATATTATATGTATGCATTAAATTTTTAATGTTCTAATAAAAAATAAACAGTGTTAAACGATCTTATACGATACCGGTTCCAAGGGCATGATAAGAAAGAGATCTTAGTCCTCAGAAATAATAACGCATTTTCATCGAACTTAGAATATATTACACGTATACATTATTTTTTAATGTTCTAATAAAAAATAAATAGTGTTAAACGCTCTTATACGATATAGGTTCCAAGGGCAGGATAAGAAAGAGATCTTAGTCCTCAGAAATAATAACGCATTTTCGTTGAGCTTAGGATATATTACACGTATACATTAATTTTAATGTTCTAATAAAAAATAAACAGTGTTGGACGCTCGTATACGCAAGTTCGAAGGGTATGATAAGAGAGAGATCTTAGTCCTCAGAAATAATAACGCATTTTCATCGAACTTAGGTAGGACTAATCATATATTTGTTTGATTCTAGATGTCATGGAACATAAAATATACAGATATCCATGGGCGGCAGTGATCACCTAACATCAGCTGGCTTAGCATGCTTTTGGCTTACTTCATCGTTTAAACATTTAATACTTAATTGCTTATACACACATAAATACATAATAAATATAATAAATATTCATAGCTCCACACTAAGATTCTCCAAACTAAGACGAGTACACAAACAGAGCCGAATTTTGCCGAACGAACCGAACTCTGCTGGAATTTGAACCCGAAACGTATTGCGTGTCAGACCACTGCGGTTACCGTTGCACGACGTGTCGTCATAGCTTCAAAAACAGATAGGATTCAAACCCCTGCCCCCTGGTGGGAAACGCTGAAATTCAAAGCACTGGTCTGTGAACGATTTTTTATAATATGTAAATTTTAACGTGCCTATCTTCCCGAATCCCTCAAATTCCCGCGTTCGTCTCATCATTTTTACTTTTAATACCGCCCGTGGGAATCTTAGGGTCTTCGGAAAGCTTTATAGGCTGACTAATTTGCATATATTCGTCTCTGCTGAGTGATTATGTAAAGAGGCCCTAGCTGTCTACTTAACAGTGAGTGAGTTTTAATGTTTTTTGGTAAAATTTAAAAATGAAACGATATTACATCTATGTATTTCATTCGGAGATATTGATATGTATAAACACGTATAAAGCTGATAGCCTAGTGGTTAAGACTCCGGCCTCTCACACTGGGGGTCCGGGGTTCGAACCCCGCATGCATCTATGATTTTTCGAAGTTATGTGCGCATTAGAAATTACCTATCATTTGCTATTATGGTGAAGGAAAACATCGTGAGGAAACATACATCTGAGAGTTCCTTATAAAGGTCTTGAAGGTGTGTAAAGTTTACCAATCCGCATTTGGCCAGCGTGGTGGACTATGGTCTGACCCTTCTCATTATGAGAGGAGACCCGTGCCCAGTAGTGGGACACTAATGGGTCTATGATGAATATGTATAAATATGAAGTTATAGAGAAAATAGTCGAAAGAGAGTAACGATCTAATCACAATAGTACGCAAAATTAGATTTATTTATAGGTACTGTGGATTCATCATCATCAACCCTTTAATGTCCCACCGCTGGGCACGGGTCTCCTCTTAAAATGGCCAAATGCGGATTGGCTGACTTCACCCCCTTTCGAAAATTTTACAAAACACTTAGATATGTAGGTATCCTTACGATGTTTTGTCTTCGCCGTTAAAGTATGTGATAATTAATTTGTACTACGCACATAGCTATGCAAATTAGAGGTGCGCACTGGATTCGAACCCCGGACATTCAACGTCAAAGGCCGAAATCATAACTAATTCATAAGTGCCTGCAGTGAAATCTGCCTCACCACATTTCAATCCAGAACACAGTATGTTGAAAATATAAGTAAATATCATTTACATAAACAAAATACTATTACTTTTATTAATGTTATGGTGTAAACGTTAATCAATAAATTGATACTGAAATAAATTTTAATATTATTATATTTTAATGGGGTTGCAATATATTTATTGAAAAAAAAGGAGAATGAATGGCCTTGTAAAACAATGACGTAAAATTAAGATATTAAAAGGAAAACTTGATTTATTGTATCTTGTGTAAACGAGTATTAATAAAAATAATGTATTTAAATAAATGTGGATTTAAAGGGGAATAATAATTAAAAACTTTTAATGATTAGCACCCATAGGCCAGGGGTTCCCAAAGTGTTTACCGCGGCGCCCTGGGGCGCCCTGGAGAGAGAACAAGGGCGCCGTGAGGCGCTCCCGTTTCCTTTTCCATAGAAACAAGAACAAACAACATAAATTGTTTTGTTTTGATAAGTTGTAGCAAAGTAAACGAGAGTGGCAAAAGAACCCTTTTGCCACATAGTGAACCTCAGAATTCAGTTGTTTTAATTTTTGTGTCTCATCATCAACCCATTAATCTCCCAATGCTGGGCACGGGTCTCCTCTCAAAATCAGAAGGGTCAGGCCATAGTCCACCACGCTGGCCAAGACTTCACACATCTTCAAGAACTTTATAGAGAACTTTCCTCACGATGTTTTCCTTTACCGTTAAAGCAAGTCATAATTAATTTCTAATACGCACATAACTTCGAAAAATCAGAGGTGCGTGCGAGGTTCGAACCCCAGACCCCCAGTGTGAGAGGCCGGAAACTTAACCACTAGGCTATCACTACTTATGTTACTAATTTTTGTGCCTACCTAGTGTCATTCCATCGTATTTCGATCGAGGTAGAGCGCTACGACTAAATGTTTAACTTGTAAGTGCGTCTTGAAATTAAAACTTTGGGGACCTCTGCCATAGCAATCCACGGGCAAGTTTTGATGAGCGGTGGTGTTAAGCCTTTGAACTGAGTTAAGGCTATTTAGTTTATAACCAAAAGGCTTACGACATAATTTGTCCAAACCTATCAAACTGAGAAGATTATGTTAATCTAGATTATCGTCAGTTCGTATACCGGCTGTAACTTTACCCAATCCCATTCAATGTTATAATCTCATTTTTACCTATACCAGTTTCAGCTAAATGTGAAATTTCAAATACATTTCACTACAAGAATCTCATAAGAATGCCTCAGGAGGGTATTTGAAACATTTAACAACCGTAATTCGCGGCGCCGCGTTCGGATATTTCGTGTTATTAAGCGTAGTATCAACGGAATTTTGGGGCCGCGTCTAGTTTATGCAAGACATTTCGTTATAGCATAGT
The DNA here is from genome assembly GCA_018249415.1 of Phareas burnsi. NCBI lineage: Eukaryota > Metazoa > Arthropoda > Insecta > Lepidoptera > Hesperiidae > Phareas > Phareas burnsi. The sequence continues at coordinate 10,402 of DWKL01000977.1, read as the reverse complement.
GGTTATGACTGTGACCTTTTTTGACCCATTGCTGAGTACGCGTTCCTCCCACGGGGGATGCTTAGAGGTTACTGCACCACGGTGACACAATGCGGATTGGTGGAGAAAAGGGTTAATGGCCAAGCCGTGTCGGATGCTTTCAATACTTGATGCGGATGTCGGGTACATTTATAGGTTGGCGACCATTTTACTTCTTAGGAGTAGTGACGTATGTACGTACGACCTCAGATACGGCTTCAGTCCTGTTTGAGGCTAGATGTGTGTGTCCATGTGCTGCAGTGACGACTTAACATCAGGTGACCTGCACGCTCGATTGCTACTCTTCATGGATAAAAAAAGATTAAGCCTTCCGGCAAGGTTTAACAACTGTTATCCACTGATTGTTATCATTGTTGTAGCTTAACATTACATTACATTACACATTTTGTGTAACTAAGATATCAATAAAATAAAAAAAATATGATAATGATATTTTTTGCTACCGCACATTTCAAACCTAAACATAGCAGTAAAGTATATAAAAAATAAAGCTTATTAAATAGATATATATGATGTATGTGGAACCACAAAGTGTTATCATAATCAATCCATTACTATCCCACTGCTGGGTGCGGTTTTCCTCTCAGAATTAAAAGAGTTAGGTAGGTGTAGGTGTTAAAACTATAGTTCGTCTGGGAAGGCAACACCGACACTTACCAAATTCACCACCACCAGTTCTTGGGTTTTGGTTGAAGAGGTGCGGTTGACGTGTACGCCTACAGCGTGGCGACCATCTCGGTCCTCAGGTAGTGACACATCTACGTATGATCTTAGATAGAATTTAAATCTTCTTTGAGGTTTTAAGCGGGTGTCCATAGGCTGCAGTCACCACTTAACATCAGGTGGCCTGCACGTTCGATTGCTATACTTCTCAGATAAAAAAGGTCCACCAGGCTGCCTAAGTGCGAATATTCCTATCCGAATTCTATCGCCATCTCAAAAACTTCATAACATATATTATTCAAACCAATTTTCGTTGAAAGCGTTGATAAGTTTCAGAGGAAAGGGAGGATGGAACACAACATTGCGAATGTAGATCTGATTAAAAATATATTTTTATATTCCGTATCATTTTTGAGACCAATCCAAAGATTAAAATTTATTAACCTTTAAAAAATTGTAACTTATTTTAACGTTGAAGGAAACCATCGTTAGAAAACCTACAAATCTGAGAGTTCTTTGTAAAGTTCTCTTTTTTTTCTTCTTTTTTTTATGTTTGTAAAGTAGCAAACGAGCATGCCGGCCACCTGATGTTTAGTGGTCACCGCAGCCCATGGACCTCCACATCCAAGCACAAACAAAACTGAAGATTCATTTGAGGTTGTATATGGATGCGTCACTACTCCTGAGGACTATGATGGTCGCCTCGCTACATGTGTGCCTAGCAATCGCACCTCTCCAACCGAAACACAACAATTGCTTCACGGCGGATTATGAGGGCGGCGGCGGTACTTCCCCAGACGAACGGTTGTTCTACCACCTGTAAAATTTCTCGAAGGTATGTGAAGTTTAACAATTCACACTTGGTCGTATAGGCTATGGATCTTTTCTCATGGTGAAAGGAGACCCATGTTCTGCAGTGGGAACATAATGGGTTGATGATGATGATGATACCTTAAAAAAGTGTGAACTGCAAGTGATAAAGGAGGACATAATGCACTGGCCTGATTGGGTAGAACGGTAAAAAATAAATTCACTTTGGTTGCTTAATAAAATATTCCATAACAAACCCTAATTGCTAATAGTTTAAATTAATATGAAACTTTCATACTTTTGCCCTTTCTTCATTTTATGAATTCTTACATTTGCTTTTCCAGACTCCTTTTTCTTATGGGACAGTTATCTGTTACTAAGTTTATGTTTGTAAATTAACTGTTAGTTATGTCATATATATTATTACATTTATTTCTGCTTTATGCAAGTAGAGTTTAATACTGCAGTGTTCTAAAGCTTGTGGTAAGGTGTACACAAGGCGTCCCAATATAGTCATGGCGGTGTAGGATCAAACACATCTGTGTCCGACTTCAGTTCGGGACTTTGATTTTATCTGGTATTGATGATATATGGTCATGGGCTGCAGTGACAACTCACCATCAAGTGGTAGTATTCTAATTTACTCCTTCTATGCTATAAAAAAGATTTGTATGCCTGTCCCATATTTGTTTGATGTTAATTAGACATGTCCATGGGCGGCAACGACCACTTTCCATCAAGTATATGATTATTGGCTACTCCTGTGCTACGAAAAAGGTTTGCATGCGCGTCTTATATCTATTTGGTGTCCATTAGAGATGTCCATGGGGGGCAGTGACCACTTACCATCCAATGGCATATGTTCATTGGCTACTTGTGTGCTATGAAAAAGATTTGCATGCGTCTTCTATATCTTTATGGTGTTGGTTAGACTTGTCCATGGGCGGCAGTGACCACTTACTATCCAGTGGTATATATTCATTGGCTACTTCTGTGCTATGAAAAAGATTTGCATTCCCGTCCTATATATATTTGGTGTTGATTAGACTTGTCCATGGGCGGCAGTGACCACTTACCATGCAATTGTATATCTTCATTGGCTACTTCTGTGCTATGAAAAAGATTTGCATGCACGTCCTATATCTATTTAGTGTCGATTAGACATGTCCATGGGCGGCAGTGACCATCCAATGATATATGGTCACTTGCTACTTCTATGCAATTAAGAAAATGTTCATGCCCGTCCTATACCTATTACAAATATATATAACACTTATATTCCGGTGAAATCGTATAACGTTCATCTTCAAAGGATGAAATCAGTTCAGAAGCCATTTCTACAAAGATATTTCCGAGTCAAAAGTGACATTCACAACTAGAATAATTTCCCGGCACTTGAATTCGTGCACTATTCAAAGACATTGAGTATTTCCACCGGAGCGCACTGAAGTTGGACTTGAATTATCTCATGCAGACTGTAGGTACAATAGACCAGAGAGGCCGTTAGCCTAGTGGTTAAGATTTCGGTTTCTCACGTTGGGTGTCCAGGCTTCGAATCTCGCACACACTTCTAGTTGTTCTAGATATGTATGTACTAAAAATAATTATCACTTGCTTTAACGGTGAAGGAAAACATCGTGAGGAAACCTACACGTCTCAGAGTTCTTTGTAAAGTTCTCGAAGGTGTGTGAAGTCTACCAATCCGCACTTGGCCAGCGTGGTGGACTATGGCCTACCCCTTTTCATTCTGAGAAGAAACCCTTGCCCAGCAGTGGGACACTAATGGGTTTATGATGATACCATAGGAAAATATAAAATATAAAAAGAAATAAATATCGCTTTCTACACATATAGCCCGACATTAGGATTCCCTGTAACGTGGGTGTTTTGGATACATATAAAGCATAGTACTCTAATACCCAGAGCCAGAACAGAAATCTAAATTCATCATTTAGATATCTGCCAGACTGGGAATCGAACTCGGGGCTTTCGGGTGTCAGACAGGTATGGTTACCACTGCGCCACGCGGATCATCAAAAATTTACTGTTCATAAAAAACAGCTCGAAGCAACACACAGTTCAAACGGCAAAATCCCTAGTTGTAGTAAACCCTTAAGATAAACTCTTAAGCAACTAATTAAAACTTAAAAGTAAATCAGACATTTTTGAGAACTTTATGGAAAACTCTCAAGCATTGCTTTGTTTTTTATATTTTTATTCACTGTTGAGGCAAATGATAATAATTTTAAATACACAAATAATTTGGAGAAATTTGATGTATGTGCCGTGGATTCGAAGCCTGGACCCTCAGCTTGAGAAACGAAAATCTTACCTACGCTATTACTGCTTATATCTTCGCATTCACAGGATACAAGGCATAAAGAATACAGTTATAAATAGAAACTTAAAGTAAAATCAAGAACAGCTTCTGATTGTAAGGACAAGTGTCTCCGTTGTACCGCAGTTGGGATAAATGAGCGTCGCAGCATACTCATATCTCCAGGTATACTGTAAGTGGTGCAAGGTATAAGCGGACCCGTATAGGAATGGATAATTGAGTTTTTAAACGGTGCTTTACTCAAGTGCACGTCTACGGAATTGGTTTGAATCTGTACAATGTCCGACTTCGTGCCATGGATGTGTAAAAAAACAAACCATCTGGGTATATAAAATACAGTGAACATACACAGATAATTTCCCTGTTTGAGAAAGAGAAGAAGAATATGAGTCGGATGGTTAGGAAAACAGTCAAATATTTTCGATAATGTCGTATTTATTATAGTAATAAAAAAGATTGCATCAAAATATTTTTCGACAAGGATTTTACAGATACAAGTGACAGCGACATCTGTCATCTGATTTTAAATATTTTGTTTTTTTTATTCATTGTTATTTATTTAAATGATGTGTTCTGTATATTTCATTTATTTTATAGCAAAACATATTATTATGTTGAAGTACCATTTATAGGAACCATTGTACCATTTATACGTGGCGCCACCTGACAAAGAAACATGTAACATGCACAGCATAATACAATAACTATAATTATGTCAGAATATTGCAACAATTGAATGGTTAATATTAAGAGACATGTTGATCACGTTCATGCCTATAAGTTACATTTTGTTACTATTTAGGCACAATCGTTTTAATTTCGACCACAGACGGTAGTAGTATAAATAAGTAAAAGATTTTTATAACGCCATCTTGAATTTTATGACTTGGACCAAACACGGCGTCCCGGTATGCTTTTATTTTTAGAAGGTAACCAGAATAAGAGGGTTATAAAAATACGTGGTGGTTTTTATGCAATAGAGCCAAGTTTATTCCCAGCCCCAAGGCTGATTACGCAGAAGTGACTTTAATAGAAATAGCGCTACAAAAAATGACCTGGAAATTGCATGTCTAAAGACTTTATAAATTGCAACCTAAGAAGCCTTGTCGCGGAATTGCAAGTAATTTCTTTGAGCGTTGTGTACTCCGCTTTGATAAATGGGAATTTTATTATATTATCAGTGTTCCGTGTGAGTTGCAGTGTTTGTAAAGAGTGAATACTTTTTGTTGGATATCTCAACTTCTCAGAACGCTTCTGAGTTAGTGGCGCTGATATATAATCATTATTATTATCATCATCATCATCATCATCATCATCGTCGTCGTCGTGGTCGTCGTCGTCACCGTCGTGGTCGTGGTCGTTGCCGTCGCCGTCGCCGTCGTCGTCGTCGTCGTCACCACCACCATCATCATCATCAATGTCCCACTGTAGGGCACGTGGCTCCTCATAGAATGAGAAGCGTTAGGTCATAGTCTACCCTGCTGGTCAAGGGCGGATTAGTAGACTTCACATACCTTTGAGAACTTTACATGAACTCTTAGATGTGTATTTTTTCTCCCGATGTTTCCCTTCATCTACAGCAAGTGATAATTAATTTCTAATACACAGATAACTTCGAAAAATCAGAGGTGTATGCGGGATTCGAACCCCGGACTCTTATTGTGAGATGCAAGCATCTTAACCACTAGAACGTCGGTTTAATAATATATAGATAGGTATATAATAACTTCGACCAGGATGTTAAGAAATTCGGATTTTCAAGAAAATCTTAAAAGTTTTTATAATATAAAGTCGAATTAATTTTGATTGAGCTTGATATATCGATCTACATAGTTCAGTTGTTTTCAGGTGATAAACTTAATATTGCGATTTCTTTTAAACAGCGTAATAAAAAGGATAAATAAGCTTGTAAAGCCGAGTGGCTTGCGAACATCGTAACTGATTTACAAAGCTAAGCAAATAGGAATTTGATAGGTGACCGTTAATGGTTAAATTTCAAGCGCGTTTCCGAACTTCAGAAGGCACGTTAAGCTGTCCGTTCCAGTTGTCATCGTTGAATAGCAGATGGTAAACCTTATCGGAGGCCTTGGACTAAGACCGCTCTGAGGTTCTCGGGGAAGATGTCCATCAGTGGCCCTTTATAAGCTAATAGACGGAGGGGACGCGATCGCGATGACACCACCCCAACCCCTCCATCTATCAGCTACATTACAATCATGAGGGCTACAACCATCTTCGCCATATTCTTCTTCTTCCTCATTTTACCTTTTCTTTTTGAAGCGAATATTTTTTAGCACCCTTGTAATTTGAAACCCGATGAAACGAAAAAACGACACTAAAAAGAGACAAACGCATACATCTACACGATTTAGCTTGCGAGGAAATGAGATAGAATACATTATATAAGTACGTGTTTCCTATTATGTCGGTCTCCTCTTTGTGCGGTGCTTCATAGGATTGAGTTCCTGAATATCTAATTAAATTTGAAAATGTGCAGCAATCGCACTGAATCGGTAATTGAAACAGTAATTGACGCTGTGTTTCAAAGTGTATATTGACGAAATTGATCATATCAAAGCGTTTCTAAAGTTAGGACAAAAACTACTTCGCCACAGCACACAACGCGGGAAAACATCATACACGATACACCACAGGTGGTATGTATGGTGGTGTATATTATTGTTTTCTGCTTGTGCATGTGTCCTATGTGGGAGTGAGGGTGATGCACGCTGCATGTTTTGGGTAAATATATACTATCGTGCATATTGATCACGAAGTAGTTTTGTCCTAACTTTATGACATGGATTTCCGCAAAGTAACGCATGATACTATTAACTATTAAAGCATTCATTTCATATTTATCGACCACCCATTAAATAGTGGGCTTGGTATAAACTTTATAATTACGCATTATGATGAAATATTTTAATTAATAGTATGATATTTTGTGTAATTATAATTAATCATCGGGAGATGTTTATTTCCTGAAAACAAGTCCAGACAATGAGGAAAAAATCAAGACACAAATACACTCCCCCCCCACCTCCTCTCCTCTGTGGTGCAGTATTGCCGTGGAATATAAGAGGCCCGGCAAGGCCGGATGTTTTAATTTCATATTTTATTTTTAGTAAAAGGCGAAAGATTTATGCGTTTTGAAGGGAAACTAGAGTATTATTATTTAAGCCACCCGTTGAATAGTGGGCATAGCCTGACTACATACTTGCGTATTATATTATAATATTTTAATGAATATTGTGATATAACGTGTAAATATGTAACAGTTACCGAGATGTATTCATTTCCTAGAGAACAAGACCGGGCAAAGAGGGAAACCATGAGCCCCGAATAATCCCCCTTCCTCCTACTCCTCCCAGTGATGTAGTGGTGCCGTAGGGTATGAGAGGCCTGGCAGGGCCGAACGTTCTCCTTTCGATTCGATTCATATTTTAACTATAATAAGTTTCTGCGACTTCTTGAAATTGAGAACTTAAATTTTAAGATGTAACGGAGTACATTATGTTATGTATGTATGTAATATATGCAAAACAATTTTTAAACTCAGTAACAAACATTTTTAAACCCTACAATTATCCTAATTCGGATACTCTACGTTCGTCTCATTCTCTCGAAGTTTATCTGAAGGTTACACTTCTACTGCATGTGAACTGCACACGTGTTTTTTTTTTCAATAATTGTTTACGATAACCGGCGTATTCAAAACAAAGTAATTATTTCATTTGCACTATTAAAGGTTATACTTTATATAAAGTCATATGTAGAATCATCATAATAAAAGATAATATCTAAGGCATAGCAGAGACAATAGCTTTTAATCATTTCGACAATAGCTGGCTAGTATGGCGTATAAATTAAGTAACGTAAATGTTTACAGTTGTAACGTGAATGTTACAAATGTTAAGGTCTTACAATCGGAGGAAGTATGATCGACTCTAGCGGACTCGATCTGAATCTTCTTGGATTATAAATAGGATAAATAGGATAGGCCAATTGCGGATTGGTAGATTTCACACACCTTCGAGCACTTTACATAGAACTCTCAGATGTGAAAGTTCCCTCACAATGTTTTCCTTCCCCATCAAAGCAAGTGATAATTAATTCCTAGTACGCACATAATTTCGAAAAATCAGAGGTGTGTGCTGGATTCAGATGCTGGACACCCAGCGATAGAAGCTGTAAACTTAACCACTACGCTATTACTGCTTTCACAAAATTATCTATAACATAGTTTTATTGAAATACTTTAAAATACACTGCAAGAGAGAGAGAGAGAAAGAGAAAGAGAGAGACTTGTTTCTCAGTAAAGTAGAGTGTCGGTAGACATACCTGTAAGTATATAGACACAGCATATGCGTGTAGGTGTAGACCTATCTGCATTTGTTCTAACATGTGCGTCGTAACATGTGTTCTAACATGTAAATCGGACGCTGACTTTGATCGTCAATTGTCTGGTTGGAATCATTGATCGGCAAAATGGGGTATGGGATCATTATGAAAAAATATTCATATTCCGGGGGGTAATATTTTGTTTATTTGATAGAAGTAGCAAGCAAGCATACAGTCCACCTGATGGTATAATTTGTAATCAAATCCGTATATGATTGGAGTCGTACCTTAGATCATTGTCGTCGTACCTAATGATGCGTTGTGGCTCCTGAAAACTAAGTTGGAACGCCTCGAGTAATTGTCTCTCCCTTACTACGCCCTGCAATACCAGAACACAGCAACGTTTCACACTTATTAAAGGGCAGTATATCTGTGTTACCTCCTTGAGAATCTGTCCGGGTATAGAGGATAGTCCTGGGAAATGGGGTGTCCTGCCGACCTAGGTAATCTCTATCAAATTCCCTGCTTCATAACAATGCCATAGGATGTGGACGTTGATAAATTAATTGGAAGCATGAGGCCGATGTGGCTTGTAATTAATAGTCGTCTCGTTTTAATTAATTTCTAATTTCTATTGTTCTCGTATATGAAATAGACATTTCATTTTACAAACAATGATCGTGGCGTAGCTTTTAATTTTTTATTAATTATATTCTTTTTTGACATAGACAATAGAAAACAATTCCTTTGAAATGTTAATAAAAATCTATTAGGTTTTAAGTCAAACCTAAATATATTACTACACCTAAATAAGTAATAACACGAACACTTTCACAAATATTTTTTAAAAGCAGAAAAATAGCAAGAGCGCATTCAGCACACCTGATGGTAAGTGGCCAGTGCCGCCCATGGACATCAGTGATTAATCCCAAATATAACAGAAGTCCTACCTGAAGTTTGTACACTGCTTTCCTATCACTGAAGACTGTGTTGTAATACCTCGTTTAAGTCTCTCTCCCTTAACATGCCTTTTAAACTGGAACATATATATAAACATTACGTCCGTAATTATTTGATAGCGTTACATATTTTGCAAATTCAAGACCGGCTTACTTACGGGATTAAGGATTTATTGCCTACGCAAATATTTAGTTTAACTTTAGGGCTAAGGAGATTGAGTCGTACAACAATAAATTAGCCTACAGCGCCTTTTGAAACAATCATTATTTGTACACCACTGTTATTTTTATATAAAAAAACTTCTGCCTAAGTAGCACTTAAATCCCATGCAATTTTTTTATCTCTTATCCTAGCGATAAGGCTGACGGCCCACCTGATGGAAAGTGGTCATCGTTGCCTGTGGACATTTGTAATACCAGAGGAGTCGCCAATGCATCGCGGGCTTTGAAATAGAGCTCTTTTTGCACCTTTTTTGAAAAGCCCCATATCGTAGCGTTCAGGGAATACCTCGGAAGGAAGTTCATTTCACATACGCGGTAAATAGGGGCGACTTAGATCTCAGATGGATGAACAGATTTACATGCGTGTTATTTATTAAAGTTCGTCGGGATATATTAAGAATAATCAAGGCGGTTCTTATCAGTTTGTTGAAAATTGCTTCAGCCGTCTATTTGTGAATTCGTTTCAATTTTTTTTTTACTTTTAAAAGTTAAAATTTACACGTTAAGTTTTAATTTTGAAGATTAATTTAAAAATTGAATTTTAAGATTATAACTTGTAATTGATTAATTTAAACAATGTATCTTCTACAAAATCTTTTATAACTATTTATACATCATTAATGCTAAACCCTTCTCATTCTAGATGCAGACCATTGCTATTATTGGATGTCACATTGCTGGGAGTAGAGGATGATAATGATGAAGATGATACAATACAATATGACACGGCACGGCAAACCACGGCATGGCACGGCACTCTACGGCCCGGCACGGCAAGGCACGGTACGATACGACTCGACACGCTACTACACTACACTACAAGACACGACACGACACGACACGACACGAAACGACGCAACACAATACAATATAAGACACCACAATACAATACAATAAAATACATTACAATATAGTTTATTGTGCACAACAAAGAAAACGAGACAATAAAAATACATAACACGAAGTCACATACGCAAAAGGCGATCGTAATAATATAGCAGCGATTTCTGCAAAGCAATCTCTGGGC
>DWKL01000976.1:0-16029 GCA_018249415.1 Phareas burnsi | reverse complement strand
AATTTCAACGATTTTCAAAATAAACCATAGATTACGTGAGCTGTCAGTTGCGATTTGTTATGCCATTTATAAGAAATTTACAACTAGACTGATGTTTTTTATTGATATTTTTTTTATTGACGAATATCATTTTTTAATACTTATTATCCTATTCCGGACGAAGGCAAACCCAAAAACAGAATCATAAAAATTGGTCCAGCCGTTCTTGAGTTATAAATGGTGTAACTAACATGACTTTGTTTAATATATGTATATAGATATATAATTATAATAACACAAATAGATAATCTGTCCTTTGGAAGTCGCTTAAGAACAGCGATATATGCTTCTGGTATATGCATAGAAAATGCCAATTACATGGAAATCACGGACAGATACTTCAGTTTTATTTATCTATCTTTACGGAGTTTTAAGGCTACACGTCCAACTTAATACTATAAAAGTGATTAATATCTATATAATTCCGGAACGTTAGTTCTCTAAATAGTTATGGCACCTCTATTAATCCTTGCTGTCAAGTGCATATTTAACCCGAAGATTAATTAACTTCTCCGCGTTAATTCTGCGAAAACATCTATGCACATACTTAGATCAACGCAATCCTTGTTCTGACATTATAATTAATTTGCGGCGAATTAAGAGATGACCTATTTTCGCCGCAAAGCTGGAAATAATAGGCGTTCGCTTGCCGCATCTATTTCTGCGTTATAACAGTGGCATCAAGCTGCTATATGCTGTTTTGGAAGTCAAGTAAGGCGGATTCATTCTTTCTACAGGTTCGTAACCTATCTACAAAGTTAAGAAACGTCAGGCGTGGTCAGCTGATGGATGAGTGATCATCATCAACCCATTAGTTCTCTCAGAATGAGACGGGTCAGTCCATAGTCTATAACGCTGGCCATGTGCGGATTGGTAGACTTCACACACCTTCAATTTTTTTTTATGTGCGAAGGCCACCTGATGTTAAGTGGTCACCGCAGCCCATGAACACCCACATTTAACCTCAAACAGAACTAAAGTTATTTCTGAGGTCGTACATAAAAGCGTCACCACTCCTGAGGACTAAGATGGTCGTCTCGCTGTAAGCGTGGCCGGCAACCGCACCTCTCCAACCGAAACACAAAAACTGTTTCAAGGCGGATTATGAGAGCGGCGATGGTACTTCCCCGGATGAACTATAGTTCTACCATCTTTCAAATTTATAGAGAATTTTCAGACGTATAAGTGTCCTCACGATGTTTTCCTTCACCGTTAAAGCAAGTGATAATTAGTTTCTAATACGCACATAACTTCGAAAAATCAAAGTTGCGTGCAGTGATATATGGGATCTTAACCACTAGACTATCACTGCTTACGGATCGATCACTTGTGACTAAAATACTTGCGCGTTTACAGAAACGTTCAACAGAAAAACAGCTTGACGAGTCTTCCAAAGCGCAGGCTTTAGAGGGCACGTTAAGCTGTCTATCTCACTAATTGTTATAATCGGATCGTTAAACCCCGTGGCGGAGAACTGGTGGGCGATTTGAAAACAACTGCTCCAATTAACTCGTATCTCCACCAAGCCTCATTGGAGCAGTGTGGTGTAGTATGCCCCAGGTCTCTACCAATTGTAGGAAAACCCATGCCCAGCAGTGGGATATAGAAAGTATTGCAACCACGATGATTTAAATATTTTTGTAGTTCGGTAGCAGTAGCGCCAACATAGTTATTTCTGCTTCAAAGCTTCTGATTGAGGTCAAGTTTCAAGGGTTTTATTTATATAAATGAATTGCAGTGATCAGGTTATATAGGTACTCCGTTGCTAAATAGTGTACTCATATACTAGTGGTAAAAAACTTTATCTTTTATACTGGTTACAAGTATAATAGATAATAATTATTATCACTTGCTTTAATCATGTAAGAAAATATCGTGTGGAAATATTTATATAAATTTTCCATAAAATTTTCAAAGGTGTATGAAATCTTTCAGTCCGCACTTGACTAATATAATACACTTTACAGTGGCACAGTACTGTATAAATGACAAGAAATATATTATAAAAAAATATTTGTTCACATTAAAACACAAGAATCATTCTTATTGAATTATTTTCGAAAAAGAAATTTAATTAACCTCGAACTCTTACGATGTACGGCTATTCGTAAAACAACTCCGGTATGTAGAGTCAAAATGAAAGTATGTTAAGTACCGGTTCCGTGTGCAGTTTAAAATTAGATTACAGTTGAACTTTTCGAGCTTCACTTAATAGTATTTAGTGACCCAAAAACTAACGACCTTCAAATCTCGCTCCAACGATAAAATTAACTTCAAACTTGGCAGTAAAAACCAATTCAAATAATTACAAGGTTTCCGTCAAAAGAATTATATGAAAGCTGTAAAAAATATAATATTCTTTTAGGTTGTTAAAAGTTCGTTTCTAATCGAGTTCTTTTATAGTTGTTAAGTGTTATATTTAATGATTGAAATCGAAAGTTTTTGAACTAAGGGCGACGCAACTAAATCAAAAGTAAATTAGTAATCAATTTCGAAGCAATATCTATTTCTTAAGACGCGTAATAACAAAAAGATTAGACTGGGCGTCTCTATAACAGTGACAGCCGACTAGTTAAGAATCTGGCCTCTGACGCTGGAAGTCCGGGGTTCGAACCCCCGGACACCCCTCTGATTTTCGAATTTATGTGCGTTTTACAAATTAATTATCACTTGCTTTAACGGTGAAGGAAAACATCGTGAGGAAACCTGCATGCCTGACACTTTTCTGTAATTCTTGAAGATGTGTAAAGTCACTTGGCCAGCATGATGGACTATGGGCTAACCCTCGTTCGTTGAGGAGACCAGTACCCAGCAGTGGGGCATTAATGGGTTGATGAGCGTCGCTGTCGCCATCACACGAGAACGAGTGTGTGAAGTTAGCAGTTAAGCGGAGCCCACTTATTTAAATTCTGACCGACCTCAAAGAAGAAGAAGATTATATGTTTTCCCTTGTATTTTATTTGTATATATTTATATACACCGTATTTTTCAAGATCTCTGGGCCAATTTGTTGATTATTTTTTCTTTGAAAGTGTACACTATCGAGGTTATTCATAATAATATGCTGATGTTCCGATGATGAGGTCCAGAGATGGAATTTTTAAGAGATAGTATTAACTTCACCATAACTTAAGAATACCTCAAATTACTTTGTAAAATACCACGATCTATCAGGTCATAGTACGATGATACAGAGATGAACAATGCTAGCATATCGTACTGTTCTCTTAGAGAATAACTATTTATTTTTTGTTTGTTTTAAACTAGTATTTAAAACCAATATATCTATCTAATATTTAACTAGTATTTAAAACTGTTATATCTACCGAAACTATAGCTCGATTTGCACTGAACTTTTGCTCAAGAATAGAGGACTATAGGTGAAGGTACGCCCGTTTTTCTCCATAAATAGGGTTCCCAAGTACAAATTAGAAACCCCGAGACCGCGTGAGAAAACATTTGAAAACAAACAAATATTAAATTTGAAATCTTAAAGCAACATTATATTCTAACGTTTAATATAATTCATATAAAATTTTTAACGATCACACGTGCCAATGAAAACCTGGTGTTATAAGATTTTATGACGATATAAATTATGAGAGCGGCTGCTTACATCGTAATATTGTATTGTACCTTATGTTGTAACTGTAATTATGCCTCAAATGAACGTAAAAAAGAAAAGTAATTAAATAAAAATATTATAGTCTAAAGAATTATTTTTGTAAGCCTAAATGTACATTAAAAAGGCGAATTAATAATGTAAATGTTTATGAAGTATTTACGTACGATTTATTTAAAGAACTTACAATCCGTAGACGAACTAATTTTACCGACGTATTTCTTAAAACTAATAGGCTGAAGTGGCAATGGGCTAGCGACGTCGCTCGGGAAATCGATACCCGTGGAGGAAGGCCCAGCTCCCGTCAAAGTGGACTGATGACTTGATGAAGATAGCGTGGCGCCAATTAGGGGAGACCTATGTCCAGCAAAGAAACATAAAAAGCTGGCAGATGAATTTATAATCGTAATAGAATTCATTGTTAAATTAACACATTGCATTATCCCATTACTTTCCCATGCTGAGCAGGGGTCTCCTCCCAGAGTGAAAAAGTTAGGGCATAGTTCAACCCGCTGACTAAATGCTAAAATGCTTTTTTTGGAACGACTTGGGAACTTTAACCTAGTGGTGATTCAATTAGTTGCGGGTCCTGGTTTAAGATTCTCTGCTCCACTGATATTTATAAATTAACTACGTATTAGAAATTAATTTATAAACATCATAAGGAAACCTACATGTCTGAGAACTTCTATGAAGGTCTCTACCAATCCGCACTTGGCCAACGTGGTGAACCTATCTCATTATGAAAAGAGACCCAGCAGAGGAACAATATAGAGGGGATGATGACATCAATTAGTCTTACATATATATCTTCAATATACAAATATAGCCCCGTAATAATTTTATAATAGTATAGACATGACTCTACTCATATAAATTACTATCCCAAGTTCACGCTTGGCGGTCCAATAAAGGATCGCGAACCATCAATCAATGTGTCATTTTCTGGTGGACTGGAGAAAAATGGCTTCATCGACTTTACATCCTCAGAAAAATTTCGAACTCATTAATCTTCCACCAGGGAGAGGCAATTATTTATTCGGGAAACAGTTCACTTTTCAATATTTCATCGAGAGCTTTCCTAATTTCGAAAATTCGTACCTCATTGATGCTTTATTCAGTTTACATTTAATTTATCATTCCGGATATGCAAATGGATATTACGACGGATAATTTAAGCTTAATTCTTGCAACGTTTTAAAATAACACGAGCTCAATGACTCCGAACTGTTAGTGAAGTCTCAAAAATAAATTCGGCTGACTAGTGATATACGACGAAAACGACTTTCTTATCATCCTCGATCTATACTATCCCACTGCTGAGCTCTCCTCTCAGAATGAGAAGTATTAAGTCCTTAAGATTATTTATACATATTTTGTGCAATTTTGAGTAATTGCTACATAAATGTTACAGTGCAGTGATTGCCCAGTGGTAGGATTACGGACTCTCACTCTTGGAGTCCGAGGCTCGAATCCCACACGCGCCTCTATTTGCTTCGAAGTTATGTGCGTATTAGAAATTAATTATTACTTGCTTTAACGATAAATGAAAACATCGTGAGAAAATCTATATACCTGAGAGTTTCTCGCTTTGGACCAGCGTGGCGGTCTATGGTCTAACCCTTCTTATTCTGAGAGGAGGCCCATGCCCAGCAGTGGTACAATAATAGGATGATGATAATTATGACATGTTAACTTTATGCAAATGAGACACCAAAAAATTTAAATTTTGACATTATTATTTAAATCATTAAAATCCCCGCGAACCGTATTGGAATTATTTTGTCTCATGAGCTAATGCAGTCTTCAAAACATTCGTCAAACAAGAAGGCTGCACGAGCACTGTTACAATATAGAGACGTCGATGCCTTTGCTAATCCTGTACGGAGAGTATCTCTTTGTACAATAAAGTCGGAAACTTGAGCTTAATGTTAATTATGTGGACGCATTGGGACTCAATGAGTCCTCCAGATCGACCACAATGCCTCGTTACTGAAACTAAACTTTGCCTGCAAACCAAAACACAATATTATCGTACCGCTGAAATAAATGGTACAGCCACAGTACAAACTAAGATCAATAGCCTCGTATCTGCCTAACCTCACCTTTCAAACCAGAACACAGTAGCTTCACACCGTTGATATATCGCAGGAATGATGGTGTTACTATATTCCAGACTAAGATCAATTGCCTCGTATCTACCTAACCTCTGCATTTAAAGCAGAACACAGTAGCCTCGTACCGCTATTACATCGCAGGAATAAGTAGCACCACTACAGCACAAACTAAAATCGATTTCCTCGTATCTGTCTAACCTCATACTTCAAACCAGAACACAGTAGCTTCACTCTGTAGATATATCGCAAGAAAAGATGGTGTCGCTACAGTAGAGATTAAGATCAATTGCCTCATATCTGCATGATCTCATACTTCAAACCAGGACACGATAACTTCACTCATATAATATATCGCAGGTATAGATGGGGTCATTACGGTACAGACTAAAATTAATTACCTCGTATCTGCTTAAACTCACCATTCAAATCAGAACACAGTAGCCTCACACCGCTGTTATATCACAGAAATAGATAGCGCCGCTACAGTACAAACTAAGATCAATTGCCTCGTATCTGTCTAACCTCACACATCAGACCAGAACACGGTAGCCTCACACCGCTGTTTCATCGCAGGAATAGGTAGCGTCCCTACAGTCAAACTAAGATCAATAGCGTCGTATCTGCCTAACCTCACCCTTCAAACCAAAAGACAGTAGCTTCATACCGCTATTATATATCAGACATGACGCAACCATAGTCGAACCGCAAAGAGTTCTACAACAGAGTACCTTTCGTGCATTTAATAAGGAACTCAAATACGCTTTACTTTGAAAGTAGGCTATGATTGACTTACCACCAAGTACCTACTCGGGGGTTTTCAACTTTAAGTACCTTGTAAGTTTCACGCGACTTACTATTAAATACATATTTCAAACATGAACTAAGTTAACACATACGTAACTTGACGGTCTAACTTCGAGTCCCATTCCCGTCAGTTTTGTTGGCGTTTTAAGTAAATTTATATATATATTGGAATAATATATTTATATGAACATATTTAAAATCATAATTAAAACGTCAAAATAATTTTTATTCAAAGTACATTCTTTACAGAATTATTTTTTCACGTCGAAAAATTTATCGTTGATTCATGTATGTACTGGATACACGATACCATCCACACAAAATCTCGAAATACAAATCAAAATAAATTTGTACATATAAAAATGAATATCCTGACTGAGTGATTCTTCATCACAGAGGCCAGACCCTTGGGTATCGAGCCCAAAAACATTGGATTAATTTTTCGATGCAAGTCACCATACTTCTGGACACATACACAGGAAAAATATACACAGGATAACATCTACCAAGTTCAGCTAATAATTCATATAGACGGTACTCAGCCGGGAATTGAACCCGGAACCCTGTGCGCGCGTGACAGATATAGCGATTACCGTACAAAGCTTGTTGTCAGAATAAAACTACAGTTGTAAATGTTTTTCACATAATAAAGTACATTGTGTTCTTTACATAAAGTACATTGAAATACCGAACCAAATGCGATGCAAAATGTCGGAAACGGTACAATGTATGAGTAATATTCGCTTTAAATATCTGTATAATTGTTTTTGTGTCGGCGATGTCAGGGCGTTTCATGTCATATATTTACGAGTATGCATTTCATGTAGCTTCTACCAACCAGTTTATAGAATTGAAGCTCGGATTCAGATTACATGATACAGATTAAACCAAATACTTTTTATTCATAATACATACATATATGTAGGATGGGAAAAAACTGCATGCAGATGCCAGGTCAGGTTTATGCAATCTGTGCATGAAGAAAGAGGAAGGGATGGGGTCTAGGATGAGTCTATGGTTGTTGGCAAAAACATATATAAAGACGTTACCGGTTTTGTAATATGGTTAAAAAAGTTAAAATAAAAGTTGATTGTACGTTGTAGACGGTTTTATTTTACTCCATATCCCCCAAATCACGCCCACATATATGTTATTAATAAAAAATATTTCAGAGAGAGAGAGAAAATATATTCTCCCGGCAGCGACGGTTACCATATCGCTCTAACAGACAGAGTACCGGGTTCAATCCCAGACAAAACAGAAACTATGAATTTATTTCTCTGTTTTGGGTCTGGGTACATACTCGTACTTTATATGGTACGACGCGAGTGGTCTGACATATAGAAGGTCCAGTAAGTTTAGATTTCTAGTTATAGAAAGCGTTTACATGTATGTATGTGGGCTGTGTGTATTGAACACGTTATAATAAATAATTAATTTTTTGGAGGGATTTGTAAACATAGATTTCAGCTTGCTAATATTTGAATTATATTACTTTTAAATATTTACCCTATATCTTATCCTTACATATATTTAATCACCGAAAGTATCTACCACAAAAAATGTATGTACTTCTTTGTATCCTTTCAATATGTTATACAGTTTTGTTTCATTATAATATCCCAGAGCGTGTACATAAATAACAGTAGAATATTTAGCCATAAAAGTCACAGCGCATTCAAAGGTATTAATATTTCAGATCGGAGCATAACGCCGCGAGTTGTATTTCAGGATTTATTGCTACGCATCTACGCTACGACTACTATGTAGAGTCTGGCGTAATTGCATGATACAACTTAAATAATCCAATTATAAATATCATCATCAACCTTTTAATATCTCTCTGCTAAGCACTGGTCTCCTCTCAGATTGAGAAGGGTCAGTCCACAGTCCATCACGCTGGCCAAGTGCGGATTGATAGACTTCATACATCTTCGAGAACTCTACAGAGAACTCTCAAATGTGTAGATTCTCACGATGTTTTCCTTCACCGTCAATCCAAGTGATAATTAATTTTTAATACGCACATAACTTCGGAAAATCAGAGGTGCATGCGGGGTTCGAACCCCGGACACCCAGTATGAGAGGCCGAAATATTAACCACTAAGCCATCACTGCTTATATAATATTATAACCATATTATGGCCCTATAACAAAAGCATTAACGACACAATACAATTTTAAATGTGACATAACTTCGAAAAGGAAACAGAAACATTTTTGAAAATGATTTACACCTTACATTTTATTCAGAAACAACTTACTAAAATGTTAATAATTTAATTTTAAATAATGTTTATAGTCACTAACTGTTAATGTATAACTACAAAAGATATTTATTACCCTTTAAATTAAATATTTGTATTTGTTTCAAGTATTTATCCAAAAAAAGCAATTTTTACTAAAGACAGAAATAACATCAGTCTTATAATAATTAAAACACATAATACAACTAAATTGAGACGAGCCGCCCCACAAAGAGCCATAATAAAGGCAGGACAACATTACTCCCTAAATTCCAATTTATTGCACCATTTTTTTATTCCCACCGCGCATTCGTATAATCAGGTGTACATCTCGGCTAATAATTTGGGACAGGAAATAACTATCTCGCGGTAAACAGAGGGGTCCTAGGAGTAATAGCAGCAATCTGGAACGCCCCAAGACTCTACACGTCTCCTGAATTTCCCCGGGGCATATCAACTTTAACGCCGGTTCTCACATTTGCGAAACTAGAGACGGCCAAATAAACTGTTCGAATTATTCCAAATTACGGGGCTTTAGGATTCAATATCAGATTACGGGATTGGAAATTTAATAGTTGAACAATTATAATGGTTTCATTTAGAACAGAATAGAATACCAGAGAAATATATTTCACAATAATTGGCTGAAATGTTCGAAGAATATGAATGATTCATCTGCCTAATATATATACATTTTTGGTTAAGACCACTCATAGCTCTTATTTGTAGACCATAATACTATTTTCATTACCACTAAATATGTATAAACAAAATAATGATTAGTGTTAAGTTTTCGAACTTTTGCGCTGGCGATTTACGGTTCGAATCCCGCACGTACTTTTAAAGTTTCAAGGTTACGTGTGAAATAAAAAGTATTGATTACTTGATGTAACGGTGAAGGAAGACATCGCGATGAAACCGTGCTTGAGAGCTTAAAGTTCGCTAAAGCGTATGAAGTCTAGCAATCTGGACTTGTCCGATATGATTGATTATGGCTTATCCCTTCTCATTCTGGGAGGACACCCGTACCCAGTAATGGGACAGTAATAGATGCTTCGCGATGATGATTATGATAGTGAAAAACCTAACAATTTCCCAAACATTATAACAAATATCACACATAGCGCCGCCACACGTGTATCGATTTTAAATGAAGTTTAAACTAATATTCGATTTACTATTAAATAAATAATAATACTTTTACAGCAGTCTTTCTATTTCACCCGTATACTATACAGCAGGGGTATAATAAAATCGTGCTAAGCTTTGTGTACCATAAAATATGCTTCGTTGTCTGTCGTTTTATGCTGAAATTAAGCGGCCAGACATTTTGTCTGTGACGCTGTGTCGATATAAACTGGAATTACCAGCTTTGTGTCTGGATTCCACCTGACACGACGAAACGGCTATGTTTACTGGAAACGACTGTTTCACACATAAATGTTGAGATGGACAAAAAAATATAATCGTTGCTGAGCTCTACATTTTACAAAGCTAAAATGACGTTTTTTAAAATATTATTGCAACGTCATTTTATAAAGGTGAAAGATTGAAACAGTTAATACATACAACATTTTTTTTTTATAGAAGAATATTAAATAAACGTATAGACCATTTGACTAAAAACGTCACTACTGTCCATGAACATCTCTAACCAACTTGTGTAGAAAAGTTCTACCTAAAGTCGTTAATATTGCTATTCCCTTGCTACTTCCCTTGCTTGAGAAATAAGCATCTGTAAAATAAATTTACTTTACCACATTCACAAACTACAACTCATTAACGATACATATCTGCTACAAGACAGAAAGAGTTCTACCACCATATACTACTTTTGCACTTATACCACCCTGTACTACTTTCATGACTCAGAACAGTTAACCTGAGTAAGTAAAGGAAACATACTGCATTATTTCATTACTACATCCGCCTTAGTAACAGGAAATTTTCATGTTATGACAAGGAATATTAATCTCGGAACATGAACCACTCCACCCGCTACGTTTGAATTATCAAACATTTGAGACTTGCTTAGAAACTTGAACTGGTTTGAAATACCTTATTTTCAGTACAAACTCTCTAATTTAATTAAATCGCCTTTGCTTTGAACAAGCTATTAATTCCCGATTAATTGGACTGCATGCTTGTTTGCGGATTCATTGATATACAATTGTATGCGACATAAAGATGTAAGAATACGTAGTACACTTAATTTTTTATATATAATATGTTAAGTGGCAGAACTATAGGGAAAACTAAAGTTAGGTGGTAGAATAATAGTTGAACCGGGAATGTACCACCGCCGCTCTGACAATATGCCTTAAAAAAACTTGTGTTTCGGTTGGAAAGGTTGCCAGGTACACTTGCAACAAAGTGACCATTTTAGTTCGCAAGAATAAGATAAGTGGCGGTGGTGCCTCCCGAGTTAAACTATGAACGGTTCTTCGCCTTAATGACAATGTCAAAAAAATCTAATATAAACTATAAAGCAAGCAAATTAAAGGACGGGATACTATTCAGAGGAATAGCGATAGGTAAAATTTATTTCCTTAGCAATATTTACGTCGAGTTATTTAGTAGCGGGCCGGCAAATGAAAGCGGTAATGTATAATTAGGATGTGACACGGGTCTGGCAGCTGTATTTGGGACAGGAAGATGGGATTCCAGCGGCATTTCGAAGGTGTACCTGCGCTGGAATACCTTGAACTTTACTATGTTATAGATCTTTTTGGACGACCCGCGTGGCAGTTGCCTTACCGGTCTCACATACAAAGGGTTCCGGATTCGAATCCCGACCAGGCAGACATTTAAATGACAGATTTAGATTTCTGTTCTGGGTCTAGGTGTTTGTGTACTCGCCTTTGTATATACCCATGGCACCCACGACACAGGATATCCTAGTGTGGAGTTATGAGTATAGAAAACTTTTTTTTGTTTTTATCTTCTCTATATCTTCTTATGGTAGGTCTTATCTTTTTTCCAGAATACCTTATATTTTTGACAGGACTGTACAGTATGGAGGAGCATATCTAAATGCTGTAATCAACATTCGCGACTCTCAATTATGAGGACACAACAAAGATGACCTTTGTATGGTTTGCACCGACCTTGCTACATTTATTTGTGTTTTATGAGATTATTGTTTTATTGTTATTATTCTTGTAGCGGCTTCTCATGCTGAGAATCCGAGGTTCAAAACACCTCGGATGTTTTATGTTACGCGCTTACAAGAAATTAATTATCACTTGCTTTAACGGTGAAAGGGAACGCCTTAATATGCCTGAGCTCGGCAACCAAGTGATAATGAATTTTTAATTCGCACAAAACGCCTTGGATTTGAACGCCGTACCCCCAACGTCATCATCAACCCATTAATGTTCCATTGTTAGGCAAGGGTCGCCTCTCAGAATGACAAGTAATAGGCTATATATAATCCACCAAAGCGTATTGGTAGACTTCACACACCTTCGAGAACTTTACATAAAACTCTTAAATGTTAGATTTCCTCACGATACTTTCCTTCACCGTTAAAGCAAGTGATAATTAATTTCTAATACGCACGTAACTGCCAAAAACAGAGGTGCGTGCGAGAAAACTCTCACGTTGCGGGTTCGAAACCCGGATGCTCAGCGTGAGAGGCCGGAATCTTGCCACTAGGCTGTGATCCTTTTATTCGTAACATATCTACATAGAGTTATTTAACGCCGTCCTGCTTTATAACCCACGAATGAAAGCGGTAATGTATAATTAGAATGTGACACGGGTCTGACAGTCGTATTTGGGACAGGAAGGCGCGATCTCAGCGGCAATTCGAGCCAGTACACCTGCTCAGCGATATAACATACAAACCCGTGCTGAACTCAGGTGGTGTTTGGATATGAAATAAGTCCACATATTGATAGCCAAAGAGGTGATAGCCTGGTGGTTACGATTCTGCCCTCTAACGCTGGGGGTCTAGGATTCGAATCCTACATGCATCACTGATTTTCGAAGTTTGTGTGTGTTAGAAATTAATTATCACTTGCTTTAACGGTGAAGGAAAACATCGAGACTAAACTAACATGCCTGAGAGAAGGGATAGGCCATAGTCTACCACACTGGCCAAGTGCGGATTGGTAGACTTCACACACCCTTGAACTTTAAAAAGGTATCTCAGACGTGTAGGTTCCCTCACGATGTTTTCCTTCACCATTAATGTAAGTGATAATTAATTTCTAATACGCACATAACTTTTAAAAATTAGAGATGCGTGCGCGAATCGAATCCTGAACCCCCAGCGTAATTGACCGGAATCTTAACTAGGCTATCACTACTTATTTGTAAGCTTATCTCTAAGCTAAACTAAGCCAAGCTGAGCTAAGCTGAGCTCAGTTAATGAGCTAAGCTCACTGTTTATCCGTAATATATGCAACCGCAAATACGATTGAAGTCCTACGCAAGATTGGCCACAGACACGTTGCTACCCCTGAAGTACTTTCTTGAAATTCCTCGTGTAAGTGTTATCGCTTTTCAAACCAAACAATACAGGGTTGCAGTAGCTGATATAAAATAAATATAGGTGTGTGTCATGGTACAATCACTACGGCTTCTATCGTTTTCAAAAAATAAAAATATTTGTGCAGTTCACACGCGGTAAAAGTGAAACTAAACTTCGACAGAATGAGACGAATGCAGAGCGTTAAGAGTAGGATAATCTCTCATCGATTTCGTTATCGGCATACTTGAAAAATGTTTTTATTAAAATTATAAAACAAACACCCGGACACAGAACAGAGACCTAAATTCATAATTTAGATATATACTTGGCCGGGAATCGAAACCGGTACCCTTTGCGTGTCACATAAACAATTCACGTGAACAATATACCACACTGGCTATGACGCCTTTTTCCAAGGCTTCGTAATGCGCAGGCGCACAAACACATACTAATACATATAGAAACATACACATGTAAAACCCTCGGACCGGAGCACGTATTAGGCAGTGCAATATAAATACTACACTTATTATACGACGCCCTTTCTTGGTGCCTTTTCTTCTTCGGCTTGGTAATATGCAGACGCACACATGCACGCATATGTACAACCCTTATTAGACAAGAGTAGGGAGGCTACGAAGCACCACACAAAGAGGAAACCAAGATAATAGTAAACACTGTATAATATCTCTATCTCATTCTCTCGCAGCCTTAATCCAATGTGTAATCCTATCCTAGACGTTTGTCTCTTTTTAGTGTCGCTTTTTCGTTTCATCGAGCTTCAAATCAAAACGGTGTTAATGAACTTTTCACTTCAAAGTGGTGGTCAGTGGCGAAGTATATTCCAAATCTACACTAATTGTGGGGGGATACCTGAGCCCAGCGGTAGAACATAAATAGATTAGCAGCCAAATGGAAAATAGATGTTATTAGGTAATAGCCGAATTCGATAGTCATTTGCGATGCCATTAAACGATTTATCGCTGAACTAGTTTCGTATGTCACGCTGGAACATTCCGTTAATTAGAGGGAACTCATCAGATATCACTCGTACAGGCGTATTAATTAAACGCGTTAACCGTCGCAGTTTAATATCTCCTATATCGTATAGGTCGTTTGTATTTTAATTGATCTTTTTCGTATTGCTATGTATTATCATTTGTATGTATTCCCTATAGGTAGTATGCTATTTAGAATTCCGTAACAAAAATGGAACGTCTTAAATTTCCTCAGGACCGTCTCTGTGTCGATCTATTCGTATATCACAGGTATTTTGCTCTAAAATTATTGGCATTATATAGATGAAATTTGGAAGGTACGTGCCGTATAGGCCGCAATATATATTGTAGAAAAATTCATCATCATCGTCAGCAACCAATGTATGTCCCACTGCTAGACACCGGTCTCCTCTCAGAAAGAGAAGGAAGAGGCTATAGTTATCCAGGATAAAATAAAAAAAATGTGTGTAGTAGTAAAATAACATAAAAAAAATTAACGTGAATGACCCTCCATACATGTTCCAGTGAGATAAAACAAAATTCTAGTACACATTTGAATTCGAAAGATCCTAAAATATTAAATAGAGGATTTTAAAAGACTTTATAATCAATCGTTACTGAGATACGCGTTTCAAACGTCGGCAAAGTTGTGCCTACCGCCACTTTACACCGGTTACATCTTATGTTGAGATAGCGACCGCTATCGCAAAATAAGGGATAAATATAAATTTGTTTTTACCTACTGCGACATAAGGAGGGTTATGTTTTTTGAATGTATGTGTGACTATTTCTTTGGCACGGGCCATGGCATAAACCGCTTAATGGATTTTAACATATGACGTGTCTTTAGATTCGTCTTGTTAGCGCGTGTGATACTTTTAATTATTCTTAATTATTTTTCAGCACGGCATATGAGAGTTAATTAGCTCAGTATTTTTGCAGTTGGATATTTTGTATCTAATTTAATTTATTTGTTTACAATATCTTTGAATACAACGAAATAGAAAGATATTTTTACTCGTAAAATGAATGCATGCGTAAATATTTTATCTATATATGTATGGATCTTGATTACGGAATCTTAGAGTTGTATGCATTCAATCACTGTTTTTTATTGGCATCTGCATATCCCATACATATTATTATCGTCTCATCCCAACCGGATTCGGTTCTCTCCTCAAAATGACATGGACATCGTGCAACAAGAAAGCCAAATGCGGATTAGTAAGTTAGAGATGATTTTAAGCAATTGTAAAAAATATACGTACTTTTCGAAACCCGTATTTGTTAGTAACTCTAACGCTCTCTATATTTAAAACTACACTATGATTATTTGATTAAAATCTGATGATATTCATAAATGATTATAACGTTTAAACGATAGTTTTAAAGTGCCACGGCCGTTTTCTAGATTGAAATCAGTTAACAGCACCCAAGTAAAATTAATCCCGCCTAGATATTATCTCGACTTGGTTAACCTTCAAAACGTCGGAAAGTAATGTACAAATGTTCATCGAAATAAGGTATATGACAAACTGTTGCGTAGGAAGCGGATAATAACAAATAGAATAAGATTAAATTTAAGAGGTGGTAGAACAATCGTTCGTTTGGGGAAGTACCACCGCCGCCCTCATAATCCGCCGTGAACAAATTGTTGTGTTTCGGTTGGAGAGGTGCGGTTGCCAGGCTCACATATAGCGAGGCGACCATCTTAGTCCTCAGGAGT
>DWKL01000975.1:0-16033 GCA_018249415.1 Phareas burnsi | reverse complement strand
CCACCGTAAAGCAGTTGTTGTGTTTCAGTTGGAGAGGTGCGGTTGCCAGGCACACATATAGCGAGGCGACCCTCATAATCCGCCGTAAAGCAGTTGTTGTGTTTCGGTTGGAGAGGTGCGGTTGCCAGTCACACATATTCCGAGGCGACCATCATAGTCCTCAGGAGTCATTCATATACAGCCTCAAACGGAAATTCGGTTTTGTTTGAGGTTGGATGTCCATGGGCTGCGGTGACCATTTAACATCAGGTGGTCTGCATGCTCGTTTGCTACTTTATAAACATAAAAAAAATCCTTTTGTATAGAAATTGAATTATCAGAAAGAATAACAACACTTTATGAGTGCACAGCCTTACACTAGAATTCAGTGTCGTACATGCCCAATACATATACAAAGACTACACAAGCACCCAAACACAACAGAAATCCAATGTTTGCCCGGGAATCGCACCGCCTCTGTGTGCATGATTGATATTGTTACCGCTTCCCCACGCGGGTCGTCAAATATTAGGCATATAATCATATTATTGCGCAAATTATTTGATAACTATTACAAGACGTTCTTCGATAATCGCCATAATAATCACCATGCTAGCTCTGATTCAGCAGATGTAAATGTTGCCTATGGGTATAATCTATCCCAGTCTATAGCATGAGAAGGCGAAATCTTACCAGTAGATTATTTCTGCTTATCACTGTTTACTACCTGGCTACAACCCATTTTATGTCTCATTATTGGGCACAGATCTCTGCTACAATTGGAGGAGGCCTGGAGCATACTCCACCACGTTATTCCAATGCGGAATGGTCTACCGTTCTGCATTTGTGTATCCGTGCTTTCCTCTAGGAAGGCGCAGATTAACAACCAATGGATGTTTTCAAACCCATAAGGCCTCCGACAAGATATCATCAACAGTATTGTCTTATGATAGGAACCGAGACCGACAGCTGAACATGCCCTCCGAAGCGTGTACTTTTATCTTACGCATGTGTTCACGATATTTTTATGCAATAAATAATTTATATAATAAATATGTATGACTATTTATTACATAAAAAACATCTTGAAGACACAAGAGTATCGTAAGTCGTATCCTGGCCGTTTGTTAGTGATGCGCAATCTGATCCGCGCGGATCGTTGTCTTTCCTTATCCGACTGTTTCTGGGAAAAACGTTCATGTTAACAATAATTACTATACAACGACCCAAGTTTTGTATACATTACACGTTGACGCATACCATGTCTTCTCACGTGCCGTGCTCTGTGTGAGTACTTGTAACGGGGTGTTCACACAGAACCTACAAGTATATTTTATAGCATAGAAATAGCCAATGACCATCCAGTCCACCTGATGGTAATCACTGCCGTCCACAGACAATAGTCTAATTTTTATATATCAGCTTTTAGAAGTCCACCACTGGAAGTAAACCTCCCCAAATTGACACTTCCGTCCAGTCCTATGCCTTCTTAATCCAATGGATCCCCGCTGTCTTCTTTGGGTCATGAGTCCACCTAGTCGGAGGACAATCAGTGCTCCTGTCACCGAGGTGGTCATATATAATCAACATGTATGTATGGGCTTATGTAATCAATTCTAAATAGGATTGAAGTCCTACAGGAGTTCGACCACAGATGCTTTAATACCAATGAGGACTAAGTTGGAACACCTTGTTGTATCTCCTGTAGTATCACCACCAAATCAACACACAACACAGTCCACAGGTCCACAGCTCCACAGCAGCGTCTTAAAACTATTGTTATAAGACAGAATAGGCATGGCGATGGGGCCGTCGAAGCCGAACTACAAAGGCATCCACCACCTTTAAATTACAAAGGATACAATTCACAAGCTTTTGCATAGCTTCTCCTTCTCAAGCAATATGCACTCACTCTTACTCTACACATTATGATTATTACGTGTGCTATACGCACAGAAGCTCTGCCTCTACAATATTGCAGCCACGTCAGTGTTATAAATATCGTTAAATTGTTTGTATATCGCCTTAATTCTTTATATGTTTGCCTTGAGCACACAACGAGCTTTGTGAATTTTTGTTTCATTCTCAGGGTTGCATTCACACATGTTACTTTTGAAAGATAATCATTTGTCGTTTTATTGACTATATGTAAAAGAATCAACAGATGTACAAATGTATATAGAGATGATCTGTTTGCCATTTATAGCCTGTTGAGTTGTAAAATGACCATCAACCATCCATAAGCGCCATCATTACCGCAAGTTCACAGCTGGAAAGACCTCATCTAAAAAGAGAGTGTTGCAAATTAATAACTTCCTTGAAGACACTGTCATTCATATCCTGAATCTAACTTTTGACCATATCACGACAGCCACGAGAAGAAAGGAAATGTTATTAGATTTTAGGCTGTTACCGCACTTTGTGGAGAACTCACTGGAATGTTGATTTCTTTTATGTGTCAATTGATAATTTATTTCTGACACTTACGTTATTTTGTACATCAATGATACCTTAGATTGAACCCAGAGTATCCATACATGAAAAAAACATAGTAATGTTAAATCGCAACAATACAAACATTGGAACAATTGTTTCTAAAGAATCCTGTATGATTCACCTATTAATTTATAGATACTCTAGGAAACTGAAAAAGCATCAGAAAATGTTTTAAACAGAATTCTCAGTTTGATTAAAATTCTACAGTAAGATTTCTGTTTGATTATTAATATGTGTCATGAATGCTTAGCTACATTATTTAATTTCATAAGAATTTCATATGAATACGCAATGAATCAGCTAGGAAATTTCTAGCTCACATTGCATGTTTTGTTTATTTTATAATTAATCTAACTCATCCGGTAATAACACAGGTATTCTATATTCAAACGTTAACATTCTTGTCATCAATATAACAATTAATCTTAATTATATTTATTTTTCCTGAGCGTTCCATTATGAATAGAATGTCCCAATCCTAAAATATTTGAATTGCCCAATAAAAATCTACTCGAATCTTGATCTTGGCATAGGTCCGCTCATTCTAAAGTAATGTCCCTATACGTAGCATTAACCGATCACAAATCACTGTAGTGGCCACCGTGCTATTTTTGCTTTTAAATAATTATTGCTGAAACCGTCGCCGTCCCAAAATCCGCGTTGTTATTCCGCCGGCATCGGCGATATGAATGGCAAATTCCTCTGCCCACTTACCGGGCTGAATGATTTCGACATTCTTGGCGCAGCTCCGATAATCCAAGAAAAAACAAACGAGCTGCAACGTAAATAAGCACACTCCGAGTTTGAAAGTGCGCACGGTGGCATGAAAAATAAATCACGACGATATGGTACGTTCGGTATAACGTATTTTTACGCAATGCTCCCTGTTTATATATAGTTAGTAATGTCGGCACAGACGGCTGGTTATTCAACCGGGCACATTCCGCGACGGCTCCACTTTTTGCTCGCCCTCGTCCGTCCGTCCTCCTGGCCGAAGAAAAACGACCAATTAGAGCTTTTAGGGCAGGAATTAACGTCGCTCATTGTCCGCTCTTCCACCGCGCCTCCTATTCGGAGCTCCCCAGATTTATTTTTTCTTTTTACAAACCGCTCACATCGAGTACGATATCACATCGTGGAGTTGTTGGGCCATCCTTAAAAGACACCTTAATGGTGCCTTTCCTTACGGAAATTATCACGCCCTTATCAGGAAGAGAGTCATTATGCTTACTAATCGGGAATTTTACTTTAATGCATAAAACAGGAAATCTACGAAAGATTTATGAACGAATATTAAAATTGTATTAACCTAAATATTTTTGAACGATAACTAAAGATTGTCTTCTTTGATTTACTTATGCAAGATTGGTAGTCTAATCTTTGTAGAGACAGCTTGTTTTTACAAATGATAAACCACTTAAAGACTACCTACTTGAATAGATAGTTGCTAATAGTAATGGCGCCACACGGGCGATACAATATTATTGTTTCGTTTTTTCGTTCACTTTATTTAACTAAAGGACGCCGCCATTGATGATGAGACTTAATCCATCGACTAACTAAGCAAGAATTCTTGAATCGAACCGAAATATATATTAATGGAAAGGTGCAAAAGTTTTGATCCATGAAGAAAAGTAACAAATTTTATAAGTTGTATGGAACGCCCACGTCAGGTCGATGGACAAGATAATGTAGAATTGCTAAATATTATATTTACCAGAAATCGATCACATGAGTTAGCAACGCATGGGTTAGCTCCTGAGGATTATGACGAAACGCCTGGAAAAAGCGAATCTGTCTTACACGAACTTTAACATTAATAGCACGAACGGTGTGGCCGCTATAGTGGAAAAATATTTTTATTAATTAAAACTAAATTTAAAAATTTTAAATTTAAATTCAAAACGTTCATCATTTATGGGATAGTATATAAAATAACAGTGCGAGGATACTGACCGCTATGCTACCGAAGAAGCAGTGATAGCCTAGTGGTAAGACGGACTCTCAAGCTGAGTGGCCGAGGTAAAAACCCCGCACGCACCTCTAATTTTTCTAAATTATGTGCGTATTAGAAATTAATTATCACTTGCTTTAACGATGAAGGAAAACATCGTGAGAAAACCTACACATCTGAGAGTTCTTTGCGAAGTTCTCGAAGGTGTGTGAAATCTACCAATCCGCACTTGGCCAGCGTGGCGGACTTTGGCCTAACCCTTCTCATTCTGAGAGGAGACCTGTGCCCAGCAGTGGGACATCAATAGGTCGTTGATAATATAAAATGAGAAAAATATTTTCAAATAATTAAAATAAAATAAACATTCAAAATAAATTTTAATTTATTGGAATGAATGTAAGTAGGGCTACCCATTGTCGTCGTAGACCAGCGCTGCACTGCTTCTGTATTGTAGGAGTAGTTCTACCATCTAGAATCCTAGTATCGGACAATGTAGGATAAAAAATAAACAAAAGAAAACCACTTTACGGGTATACATCGCCCCTGAACACGACGTCAATACAACCGATCAACACGAAGCGGTCTGCGGACAAAAAACTACTCAAGGGGCGCGCCATCCACATTATTTACACTTTTTCCATTCTATGACCAAGAGGTGTCGAATTACTATCTTGGAATTTTGGTAGGCTTTGGGTAAGTAGGAAAGCTGATACCATCAACTAGAAAATAAAACAAACATCCTGAGTAGTAGCATAGTAACGTACACATGAACACAGACAAAAACTATTCGAAGAAACAGCTTGGAATTTAGTTCTATTACGGATTACGTACCCATTGTTTCAAGAAAAGGGGTGTGTGTATTTTTTTGAACGCGCTTTAGAACTTTTTTTACTTATTTAATAAATGAGTTCGTATTGTACGAAATCATCCAGAAATAAAGTATTTAAGTCGACAAATAAAATGGTCGTATTCTATTATGGCCACTAAAATTGATCATATCCGTAAAATACATTTATATGAATAATCTGCGTTTAACGACTAACTTTATATGTCGTTTTCGTACGACTCGGTGGGTGCGCATGTCAATATTTCATTATTTTATTTATTTAACAATTAATGTACACTTAAATCTTAAAACTAGATAAATATTTAAAAAAAATGTTTTTTTATACCAACTCGTCTAATAAAGTATAATATCAAAAATTATACTTAAAATATTGAAATAATTATTGATTTTATGTACGCAATGACTTTAGATTCTGCCGTTTTAGTGTGACGGTGTCAACGTGTATCTATGTTGATATTTTTCTCCAAACACGCGTAAATAATAAATTGTATCATAAATGATGTATCAAATAACATATCTACAAATGCTTTCAGACAACAAAAACACCCAGAACCAGAACGAAAAATCTTAACCCATCATTAAAATGTCTGCCTGGCTCACCAATGAACCTGGAACACTTTGAGTATCAGACAAGCATGGTTACCAATGCGCTACGCGGATAATCAGGAACAGTTATTTAGTAGGACTCGAAACATTGATTAGCCAAAATAAAACAGTAATTTTTTACATGTTATTTTTAGGTTCTTTCACGAATTATGCATGTGCAAATTATACCGTGACATGAAGTATTATCCAGCGCAAGGCCGCTTGAAAGCTATCGAAAATTAAATACTTGTTAATATGCATAACACTCTCGAGAATCTTATTTGGGAAAGACCTTTTGGGGACACCTTAAAATATACCTGTGACGCCAACCGTGCGACTACCTCGAACCTGTTTAAACGAAATCTTACTACAAAATTACGTTGTAATAAAAAAATCTGGCTAAGTGCGAGTCGGGCTCAAATAATAAGTGATTTTTATAATATTTATATCTATGCGAGTATCGTCATAATATTTATATTCAACGCCTATTTTATTGTTAGTGAAAACTCTTTATAATTCAAATAAGGCACGTATTTTTACTATCTATTTGACTTAGGTGCCATAATTTTTTGATTTATTGCAACATATGTCAAAATGTTTTAGGATATATATTGAGCACTTGCATCCATTTTTGAGCAAATATTCCTCACAATGCCTTACATTTTATTTTCATTTCAGTATATTTTACTGCTATCGACAGACATCAAGTTTATAATAAAGTACCTTAAAAAATTGGGTCAGATATAAAGAAAAAATATTCCAACAAAGTTCTGTTTTTCCGATTGCGGTACGGAACTCTAAAAACAAAAAGAGCGAGTATTGTATCGAACGATAAGGTGGCGCTTAAGTTTGAAAAGATTTACAAAAATGAGTCGGCTATTGGGCCTCTCGCAATAAATAGCACTGAATAGAAATTTGAGTGAGCTCTATTGTGTAGTAGAGTACTCATCTACCTGCAGTTTTCCCGGTACTCGGCTCTCCGTTAAATTAAATTTATTGTCGCCAACTTTGTGGGTGTGCCGTCGTCTTTACAATGGCACACTATTAAAATAAATTAGTCGTATGGATATGGCTTTAGTATCAATTAACACATACCTACCACTGTTTTTTTTTAATGTTTGGTAGATATATAGAGAGCATAAATAGCAAACGAGTATTTTTTTTTTATATTTGTAAAGTAGCAAACGAGCTTACAGGCCACCTGATGTTAAGTGGTCACCGCAGCCCATGGACACCCATACCCAACTCCAAACAAAACTGAAGTTCCGTTTGAGGTAAAATGCAGTTAAGCATATGATAAGTGGTCAACTCCGCCCATAGACACCTGTAATCGACCACAAGTAGGATTTAATTATTACTTGAAGTCGATCAGAGTCTACTACGATCGGAGTAAATTGGTATTCTTTGTCACAAACATTAAAAAAAGGTAAATGAGAGAAACACAAGCAAAAATATGCTTAAAAAGTAGTGATGATCCGGAAACAACACATTATAATTACATATATTATTATACTCAATACATAATTTCATAATTAAAAACATCAAGTTTATACTGAGTATGAGATAACTGTAAAATATCACCGTGAGAAATCTTTTCAAAAATGTTATTTATAACAGTGAATAAGAAACATTATAAGGAGTGTTCTCACACCAACATTCATTAGGATCAGTTCACAAAGCACAATGGACATATTGGGCCCATGTGTGCCAAACGCTCCACAGACCGCATTCACATAAATGACAAATCAACAAAAAAACTTCAAATGTGTCAAAAGACTGACACCGGCTTTTGCACTTCATCAAAAATAAATTTACTTCGGAACAATAACAAGCCGAACCTGCTGGATCCCTTTGTTATCTGTGCACAATTGTTACAAAAAAAAAACTACACCTTTTCTTATGTATTGTCAATTCAAATATAAGCCTGAATTATTGTTTTTAAGCTACTTTTTCAATTGCATTTTCAAGTGGTTGGTGGATGGTATCTATTGAAGGATCCATTTTTTTGCCCCTAACGCCACGTTGAAAGTCCAATTCTTTTTTTTTAAGTTTCGGTTACTATCAATTAACCTCTTGAATTCCTTTTTGTACTCTATTTCAAATTAGTACTAATTTCAGCTTTATGAGCATTAAACCTTAATTAAAAGTCGATTTCAGAAAGGACTTCTACCCTATATTTTAAGTTTAGGTATATCGGTTCCATAGACTAAATTAACGAGCATACGTTTGCGGAAAATACTTTTTATTTAACAGTATTAAACACTCCAATCTATGGGGGGCAAGTCGGGTAATTGCCCATAGCAGCCAAAAAGAGGAGCGACAAAATTAAGGGCAGGACAAAGAGGAAAATGTTATAAAAATTATAGTCATGAATGAAAATATTTGGACCTTACCATTTCTAGAACCATATGCCCATAAATACTAAGGTGTCATTGTAAAGGGCGGGAAAGATTATTTTTACCCGGAGCGGCTAAATAGCTAGATCGTAGTTAAACAGTAACAAATGTTAATGTACACAGGAGTCTTAAAAATAGTACTATTTATTAAATTATTGTACAAAGGTACTGCTTAGTCCTCTTTATTTTTTTTTGTTTTACCTGTAAAAAAAAACAAACGCATTTAGATTTAATTTAGAGATGTATTAGTATTGTCGCCACACCTACTTCTTGCTTGTAGCATCTGTGTAGCACTGCTGTGTTCTGGTTTGAGGGGTGTGGTGAGACAGATTCACTTTTTCCAAGGCGTTCAATTTTAATCTTTTCATAAGGAGTAGCAACGCATGTATGAATAACGTTAAATAATTGACACTGTTGCATATGGAATTAGTTACATTCGTTACAAATCCTCATGGGCAGCAGTGACTTGACGTCAGACTGGCAGCACCCTCGATTAATATTTTCATTACATAACATAATACGAATTAAATGGTATTATATTACAACATTACCGAAGTGATTTATATTTTAAATTATGAATTATAATGATAATGTGAATAATAATTGTGTTAGTATAACATTATTTATTCGTACGGTTTTGATTGTTTATATATTGTTAAAAGATTTATGATATAAATAAATGTCTATACATAACTATTGTGTTTTGTTACCATAATAACATTATTATTAGTATGAAGACAATTAATAAACATTTCAATTTTTTTACACGCCTATGTGTAGGTACAAGCACATTTTTTTCAATATTAATTGATTTTTTAATATAAATCCACAAACTACAATAATATAAAAGATAGAAGTACTGCCCTCTATTGGCTATATCGTGAATTACCTACTACGTACAATATTCAGTTCGTTCCTTCATACACGCGTTGTACTTCGTAGAATTATCAATAATTGCCGCTAGGTAGAGCCACATTAGCGTAAATATACTTGGCATTCATGGTTTACAAGAATAGTCAAATAAGTAGATAGAACTGAAATGGCTTCTATAACACAAAACAAAAACTTAGAATAAGAATAATGCTTCAAATTTCGAACACATCTATTTCTATTCTGTATTCCATATTATTCCATGCATTCCACGTTATAGTTATCCATGAATAAAAGTCCATGATCTCTTATAGTTAATAAAAAGTTACTTTAAAATTCCTAAATGGTAATTGAAACTAGAGCGTATTCTGTTGAATATTTCAACATTTCACCCAGCACACCGAAATAATATAATTCTCGCCGCCATAGACACGATCGATTGCACCTAATCGTCATCTATTACCGTCGTCCTGTTTGGCACAGGTTTCTTCTTTGAATAAAAATGATTAGGCCATAGGTTGGGTTGGTATTATAACAATGCATCAAGACAATATCTATAACGTGTGCGTTCTGTAGTTACGTCAGGGACGACCTACAGTTCTGGAACATCTCTAACATTACGTATGTATAGTCTTCAGGGTCAAGCTTGCTTAGCAACCCTTTGAGAGAAGGCATATTTTCTGTTACTGTGCAAGACAAAATCCCAAACCAGCTCTCAGTGTAATCAAACTGAAGTGGCAATGAGCTGGTACCGTTTGTCATCAACCTTGCTGGGGGCAAGGTTAAACAAATGATAACAGCCAGAACGACTGTCTAACGTGTCTCTATTTTTTCAACTAATAAGCACTTAAAGCATTAATCAACTGCGTGCGATGCTAGTGGATAGTTCTTGATATAATTATATGCTGTATCAACACTACACACTACTAACTTATTATAATTGTTCACAAATAAATAATCATAAAAAGAAGTTAATAAATATGAAATTAAAATATACACAATAACTAATAAAACTATAACATGTTGAAAATAAACAATCCACATCATCAATTTAAAAACTTCAATGAATAAATGTCACTTTGACCGTTGTACAATGAAAAATATATAACAAACATAATGTAAACACCTAATTAGTTACGTGTAGATTATAATATTCCTTTTCCACTTTACAAGCAATTATGTACAATAACTTAGGCAGTGATTTATCAGTGTGTTAAAAAAGTGATGTCAGAAAATTTTAATAAAAATTGCTATACGTCTCGGAGTTCTGGTTACAAGTACAGGACGTTATCCACTAACACGGGGGAAAGGAAACGACGAGACAGCAAGGAAGATAATACATTCGATAGAAAATTTAAAGAACTGAAACATGAAATAACTTCACGAATAAATAATCAAGTAGCGGAAACACAACGAGCGCGTGAATCGATTGCGGATAAGTTTGACAAAATCCACTCCAAGATTGATTCTATGCTAGATTTGCAGAACGTTATGATGTCGCTACGGAATGATTTGCATATTGCCGAGAACACACTTGCAGGCATGTTAAATAAGGTAGAGAAATTAGAAGCATTCACTGCAGGGACGGAAGCTTACAGCCTCCAGTCACGGAAGACTTCCTTCCGTTCTGCATCTCCTATTTTCGAAGAGAGAGAGATTTGCGATATAACACAGACTACTGCTACTTAGATGATTTATTTAATTTACTTTAATTAGGGCCATCTATTTAACTGGATATGTAAACAGATAAATAATATCATGAGATTTAATGCTTTTTACTAAGTATTTTAATAACTTTATTTAATCATATACATATAGATCCTCATTATGCCCTATATTCTACCTTCTTGTTCTTTGCTTTCTTTGTTATAATAAGAACCTATTGAAATTTAAAATTAAAAGTATTTGTGTCTATAAAGTTGCAAACGGCCATTAAATATCGATGGACACTTGAGGCTGTATTTACATACTGCTCAAAACAAGCTTACAGGTAAACTGGGAGTCACAAATGCATTTCTCCTTCTGTGAACTAATTCCGAATGTTTCATACACACATCTTTAATATGAATAGATATCGACAAAACAATAGTGCAGTCACCTTTTTTATGTTGGAAAAGTAGCAAACGAGCATGCAAGCCACCTGATCACATCGGGTGGTTTGTGTGGTCACTGTAGCTTGTGAACACCCACATCTAACTACACATTGGACTAAGGTCGTACGTCGATGCGAGACCACTCATGGGAACTGTAATGATCGCCAAGCATACAAGTGGACTTTACAACCGCACTTCTCCAACCGAAACACAGAAATTCTTCACGGCGAATTATGAGAACGGCGGAGGAAACAATACTTCTACCGCCTATTAAATAAGATAAGGTAGGAATAGCTGGATATCGTTGCTATACCAAATCGTTGTACCTTAAATTATAAGTGACTTTTTCGAAAAATAACTCATCAACACAATCTTTTTTAAACATTATATTTATTTCATTCAGTTTCGGATTGTTACATAAATGCAGCTCTGAGCCGAACACATCAATAAACATTTATTTTATTACATTTAATGCAAATGATTTTACTATTTGAGTAATCGTTCTGAACGCTACACGAATAATACACATAATGACACAAATATAGTCGAATAGATAAAACATTTAATACAACTCTTTTAGACTTTGCAAAAAGATCTTCGATCTTAGCTTTTTTCAAATCGAATAACGAATCTTTTCAATCTTTGAGAAAGTTTATTTGTTGTAGCAAGTATTGCAATGCTCAAACAAGAATTGTTAACATTGATTAGCTCATTTTTATATTATGTATAAACATTCACATTTATAAGTAGATAATGCCAATAGAAATTTTTAAAGTCGTGTTCACAAATATTTGTAGAATAAGGGGTTTTATGAAAATATTTAGTCTTATTTTATTCACATTTAGAGTATCATGTAAAAGACAATAATTACAAGAATTTTCCTGTTCCTATATAAAAATGAAATTACATTATCCTAGATATTGTTCATAATAAAACGACATACAATATAATTATGGCACGGTCAAAAATTAAGTTAGTAAAATTACACAGCAGAAATTGACGTTGAACACATGAATGAAAATGGAACATGAGACGATGAAAAGCTTAAATTACAAAAAAATTGCCTACATTTTCATTGACCGCTCCTTAATCGCCTAACAATAAGCATGTACTTAGAATACGACTAGTAAAATACTTAAATTAAATTACTAAGTGTGGAAGAATTCTACTAATTCACCTACTGGGGAATTGTTCCCGAATATGGTAATTCATAACATGTCTACAAACATAAACTTAATAAATGCAACATAATCTAAAATACAACATTTAAAATAAATGCTTATGTCTACACTTATACTGTTTGTGCACCAACTAGCCACTGGATTCGAGTCAAAGAAAAACAAATTGTTAAACAATTTGATATATAATAGCGACGAAATCTTCACATACTCCAACTTTGTCCATTGAAATAAACTAATCATAAGCCAGTCGGTTATATAAGAGAAGACGTATCACAATATTTGAGATTAAATTGAATATAAATCTAAGGATAATACTTTGATTTAAGCAGCTGAGCCACAAAATATCCAACATCAACTAAGCTACAAGACTGAAATAGTTGGAAATGACTTAGCTGCGACATGCGAATAATGATTGTAGGTCACATCACAGAGCAACAAACATCGCCATCGTCAAAAATACCCAAAACATCAAAACCAACTCCGGTACCCCGTTACAACAATATTCACTAATCAACATTACTCAGTACGTCCGTTTTTCCTAGATTTTCAATTACAAAACAAATAGCATAGCTGCACATTTCACATAGGTTCACATTTTAGGCTCTCAAATTTATATTTCTTTAACTAGATCTTACAAAACATTTCCATTTCAATTTAGTATATATTTCGATAAGTCTAAAATTCAATAATACGAAAAACTAACATAAAACACAAACATTAAATAACACAAATTTAAATTACATCAATTTTGCAATTAAGACATTCCAACTCAAACACGATATTATCTATCTATCCTCCTGGTCTTAAACTCTATACGAATAACAGTCCTCATGCTATAAAACAAATCCCTCGTTGTCCTCCATGTTTCCTTTATGCTTAGTCAAATAGACAAATAAGGGCTCTGAGTAAGCCTTCGCCGAAGCATGCACAACATCCCTTTTTCTGATTTTTGTCGTCCGGTTCGAAGCAGGGTTGTTTCGGACGTCTGCGTTTTCGCGCACATAGCTTAGTGGGCTGAGGCTCCTCTTCCACTGAGGGTAACGAACGTGAGCTGAGATGCACTGGTAGCGCAGCTGCGTGCGTTGGTCGCGGGCGTGCCCAATGACGTAGCAAAGCCTCTTGATCAGCGCCGACTGGAATCGGAGCCGACAACTTGCGAGCTCGTGCCAAGACTAAAGCGCGTTCCATTGGTTCAAGTAATTCCATCCCCAAAGCGCGATCCAAATCTTCTCCTTGTAAAAGTAAGTATCGAGGGCAGTAAGATAAACCACCGAGTGCAGCGCGTTTATTAGTCGGAGTTAATTCACGCTTAGAGCGTTTACATACTGAAGTGCTCCATCTGAATAACGCCTCTGCTATCACGAGCTCGCTCGACACCCGCAACGTATCGCGACGCACTATAAGTGCCAGATCCTCATAGGAGAGCTCTTCGAGCCTCTCGTCAGTGAGTGCTTCATCGGCATTCTCGTCAAGAACAAGCAATGCATTATGAGCGAGAGAATCGCACCAACGTGAACACTGGGCTAATGCACGAGCGGCGTGGTCGTTTGTGAGAGCAGGCAGTGGGGGAGCAGAAGCCGCGCCAGGTAACCTCGCGCAGAGGTATCGCAAGTCGCGGAGAATTTCAAGCGCTACGCCAGCATCCAACAATTCGTCGAGGCGACGGGCGCAGCGCTCCGCTAACGGCGGGCACAAGAATTTATATGCAGCATCCAGAGCACACCGTGCTGTGGCAACAGAGTTTAGTTGTGTCGGTTCACAGTAATGATATCGTAGCAGTTGCTCGAAACCTCTGCGATCCACGTAGTCGACAACGATTACATCTGTTTTTGCGGATAGTAAAGATGCAAACACAGGGCTAGTGGCAGCAAGAACGCGGCGATGCCCAGGGTATCGCCAAGTGTCGCCATTTATCCCAGCTACAAAAATAATATCACTTTGCCTTTCATCGTCATATAAACGGATGTGATCTTGGACTATACTGGTAAGTTCTTCTTCAGCAGGTGGCGCTTCCGTCTCTATCTCATCATCTCGCCTTTCGTCTTCGACTGCCGCGTCCGCCGCACCGCGAGCTGGATTCGTTACTACGGTCATGATGGTATCTTCGCTCGAACTGAAAAGAATAACAAGGCGAATAAATGAAATATCCTATAAAAATAAAATTAATTGTTTATTATTCTGTCTTCTTTGGCTATTTTCACAATTTCAAAACAAAAAGGATCTATCTGTCTTTTTTTTATCTGTCTGATCCATGTGG
The DNA here is from genome assembly GCA_018249415.1 of Phareas burnsi. Taxonomy (NCBI): domain Eukaryota; kingdom Metazoa; phylum Arthropoda; class Insecta; order Lepidoptera; family Hesperiidae; genus Phareas; species Phareas burnsi. The sequence continues at coordinate 1,375 of DWKL01000975.1, read as the reverse complement.
AAGTGCACATCTTTGTGGGACTTATGATAGGCTTTTATATGATTGACTTGACTTTTACCCCGAAAATATCTTCCTGAAATAAAATCACCGTATACTAACTATAAAAAGTTGCAAATATTTTGTAACCAAACAAAGACATTGTGGCATTAGAATACAAAGTTCCTACGTATCAACAGTGTTTCGTTGTCAGTCGCTAACTAGTTCTCTTAGCGCCCTTATTATATGTGTGTGAGGATATCAGTGCCATATAAAGAATCATTATTACCACACTTTGTATTATGAATCGTTGTAGGTGTTAAGTAGAGGACCAAGGCAATTGATGTTCATGCGTAATTTGTGTGTTGTGTTCATGTTTTATTTGTATTTCCGCTTAGGATTTAAGTTGCAGTCTACATTCATTTAATATTATTAGGTTTGTTAAGTGATATCAATTTATACACGCTAAAAACTAAAAATTCCTTTAACATTTTTTGTAACTTATTATATATATATTGTGACCAGCGATGTAATTATTACAAAATCTTTTACAATGGATGGTATGAACGTTCTATTTACGAAAACAAGGCAAAAATTTATTTGGTCATATTTTATACATTGGATTTTTATTAAAACGTATGTTTAATGAGAGTTATATCTGATTAAAGTTAATTCATCCAAACTTGCATGATTGACATGTCCTATTAACGCTTATTTCAAAGGCGGGTAATGTTTCAATATAAATTTCCACATGAAATTGTGACAGGAAGAGTGTTTCACGAATCGTGCGTCAACGTTTCGCGATGCGTCACGTCGCTCGAATTCCCTTGAGCATAAACAAAAATATACATTCCAACTCGACCACGTTTATAACATCTCCCTTTTACTATAAGTATCAAGATTTATTTTTCTAAAATATACAGATAAACATAAAATTAGAATCAATTATAACGACCCGCGTGGCGCAGCAGTAACCATACCAGTCTGACACGCAAAGGGTGTCGGGTTGGAGCAGACAACTAAATGACGAATTTAACTTTCAGTTCTGGGTCTGGGTGTTTATGTAATCGTCTTTGTGTATGTCCATGGCTTCCACGACACAGAGATTTCCTGTGTGGGGCTATAAGTTTAGGAAGCGTAATAATTTCCATGCTAGCATCACTTACTTTAAGATTATGCACCTTCCCAAGAGATATGTCTAAGCTCCTATAATTTACAGCCAAGACAAAGTCTACTGAGCATGGTTGCCCAACTCCCATTTTTTGTAATGACATTTTACTCTCTAACCATTTTTTTTTTATATTTGCAAAGTAGCAAACGACCATGCAGGCCACCTGATGTTAAGTGGTCACCGCAACCCATGGACACCCACATCCAATCTCAAACAAAACCGAAGTTC
>DWKL01000974.1:0-16035 GCA_018249415.1 Phareas burnsi | reverse complement strand
CCTCTACGTACGTACTACGTAGATGCGTCACTACGCATCTACGTACTTAGGTACGCAGATAGGGCTTCAGTCACATCTGATTTGGGTGTTTATGATTTCCAGTGACCATTTAACATCAGGTAACCTACCTATATGGATTAAAAGCCATTAGAAATTTCTACCATATTACAATCGTACACAATTAAGAATGTACCTTAATTATGTAAGCATATTATCTATCTATGTATTGTTATGCTTAACATTTTGTATCTATTGAAAATCATTTATATCAGCTAAATTGGATTCCATAAAGTTTCTAATAATCTTAATACCGTTACCATACCCCTGTTATTTAATTATCTTCCCATCAATTATGATTTCATCTGCCAGTAAAAACTTTATGCGTTGTGAGTCATAAATTATATTTTAATTCAGCGCTTAAAAGATTCACAACGGTAAGTCATACGTTCGTTAGGTGAATCATGAAAAGATTCGCGAATTGAAAAAATACTTATATCTACTAGGTAATCTTTCTATGTTGCTTCACTCCGAATAAAATTTACGACTTCATCAGTTACGCTTGCAAAATACGTTCAGTTCAGTGGTAGCCTAGCGGTATGAAATCCCTGTTCCCAGTTTGGTGGTTGACTCGAATTCCTGGCACAATTATTGGCAGTCGTGGTATCGAAAATAAATCAATGAATGCTAACTGTATCAACTAGCACCAGTCATCATCGCTGACGATGAACTTAACTTCTCTCATTCAGACAAGAGACCCGTACTCAATAGTTAGACGGAACTGATCACGTTTCTTAAACAGCTGGATTTATTCATGACATATAGTACTGACATTGAGCATCACCATCTACTCCCAACAGTACACACAATAGGTAGGTATCTGGATGAATGAAAACAGAGCGGTCCGTTGGTTATGTTGTAACCCAAGCGCTAGGCCAAGGCCGAGTGACATAACACGTTACGTGTCGCGCCGTTAGCTGCGCCCGCGCACCGCTACTTGTACTTGTCGCTAAAGATAGCTCCAACGAGAATATCGCGTACTTGATACTTTGCGTAAATGTGCCCGTAATTATTACTATGAGTATATATATGATTATAAAACAAATTCAGGCTTAGTGAAGGTACATTTTTGGTTCCAATATGTTTCAGCGTCGTTTCCTTGTTTTTTATTTTTTAGTTTCGTTCAGTGCTAAGTTTCGTAACTTGTTAGCATATTGTTCTAATTTCTTTTGTCCTAAAAGTCAACATGAGGAAGAATATCCTTTACATTAAAGCGTGGATGCTTGTACTTATTTTATGAAAAAATATTAGATTTAATCAGAATTATTTCTGGAGCTAGAATAACGAGGTTCGAGGTCAGATGTTCGTTCTATTTTTTGGTTTGATACAATATTTTATATAGCATAGAAATGGCCAAGGAGCATGCACTCCTTCTGATTGTAAGTAGGTATTGTCACCCATTAACAACTGTAATCAATTCCAAATGGAATAGTCCTACCTATGTACGTCTAAGAACTGAATTGAAACGCCTCGTATTAGCTTCTCTTCCTTACCGCACCCTTGAAAACAGAACACAGCAGCGTGTAATACTGCTGTTATAAGACAATAACAGATATGAAGGTGGTGCCTCCAGAACAACGAGGCGTTCTACCACCCTCTACAGTCGACGTTTATACATTTCTAAAATACTTGATAACTAAATTCGTCACTTATTTAGTCTTCTTTACTTCGCTATTTATTAGGTCTACCCTAGTATGCAGCAAGCCTACTTCGTCATAATTATAACCCCATTTTCAGATCATCAGTCCACCTACTTATGAGCAACCTGCGCTTATTATAACCAGACATAAACTAAGCAAATTTTTGAGGTTAAATAAATGTTTCCCGTGAGTGACTTTTAATTTTCTACCTAATGTTACCATGGAATTTTGTTTATACTAAAGCACTGATCTAATTTAAACCTGTTGTGCATTAGGCATAGACAATTCCATAAAAAACTTATTATCCACTAATAGCAATGCGGGACTAATATATAAAATTGTTTTTATATTTCGTTATTTATTCATAGAATAAGACAAAAATAAATGGGTTCTTGTTTCATTACGATCAATATAAATAATTAGCATCTGCGTTGACCGTTGAGGTGGTTAATTTTTAGGTATTCAATTATTTTAATTTAAAACAATTAATGCATTTTTAATTAATAATATCATAATTGTGGTCCCTTATAAACTGAATGTACCCGTAATTATCAGAGTTATTTGACAATTCCGTTAATTGACACGACTGTATATGTGAAATTTCCGAAACATATGTTAAATATGTAGAATACTAATATAACTTAAGCACTAAAAGTAGATAAGGACTAAAACTGTTTTAAAGCCGATACACCTGCTGTTGTGCGGTGTAATCCTTAGGGGGAAGTAATATAACTATTGTAAATTTGAGATAGAATCAAAATTGGTGGCAAATATCCATGGGTAGTAGTGACTACTTAACGTCAAACCGCATGCTGTCTATGCAGTTTGTTTACATGTAACTTCAAACAGGACTGAAGCCCAATCTGGGGTCGTGCATAGATGCGTCCTATTTCTGAAGGATAAGAGGGTCGCCTAGCCCTCTTACCCTCTAGGCGCGGGGTAGGGTTAGCGTATCCAACAACCGAAACACAAGAATTGTTTCACAGCGGATTGTGAGGACACTGGTGGCACCACCCCAGACGAACCATGGTTCTACCATCTATCACTGCTAGGTGGTAGAACTATAGCTCGTCCGGGGAAGTACCACTACCGCCCTCACGATCCGTCATGAAGCAGTTTCTGTGTATTGGTTGAATAGTTGCGGTTGCCGGACACATTTACAACGAGGCGACTATCTTAGACCTCAAGAGTAGTGACGCATCTACGTACGACCTCAGATAAAACTTCGATTTGTTTGAGATTAGACGTGGGTATCCATGAGCTGCAGAGACTACTTAACGTCAGGTGGCCTGCACGCTCGTTTGCTATAAACTAATAAAAAAACTTGACACACCTTTGAAAACTTTATGGTGTACAGGTATGCAGGTTTCCTCACGATTTTCCTTTCACCGTTAAAGCAAATTATAATAACTAATAACTTCGAAAAAAATCAGAATTGCTCACGGGGACCCTAGCTTGACAGACCGGCCTCTTACCAATGGACTATTACTGCTTATCTTACTGCTTAATGTATGGTTTGCTTATAAGGTACACTTATAACCAAACCATACATTAAAGTAGATCGTTTAGGTCGTGATATTTAGTAAAACTATATTATCTTGAGACTTCTTATCAGTAGTCTTATTAGGCTCCATAACAGGGAACTTAACTGATGTGCAGTAGCAACTAAGCACGCGACATTTTTGCTCGACTTCCATTCAAGACCGTTACTCGGCAACACTGATGTGAGGGTATTACTGCAGTACGCACGTAACGTCATATCATTGCGTCTGTGCGTTTGTCGCGGATGTCGGCCAACGGTACCGCCAATCAGAGATTACGCGGAAAATAGCGCTGTCTTCCATTGCTGCACATTCCGGGATAGAGAAACGTGTGACGAACCCGTGCTATGATTGTTAGTTTTATTGCTTGATGATGCCCACAAGACGCAACAGGATGAAGAAAATATTTACAATTATTTTTTTTTAGGTTATATATTGTGCTCCATAGTTGCAAAAAAATTACTTTAGTCACTATTCTAATTAATATTCATCAAAACCAGCATAATTTCTTTAAAAAATTCAGATAATAACTCAAATTTTTAAAATCATCTATTGTATATTTCATACAACAGCTTGGATTTTCATACAGTTTGCGAAGAATAAAATGATGTCCAAACCTTTACGAGATGAATAATATTATAAAATAAAATAACAATAGTTTAATGCATACGTCTAGACAAACATACTATCAGATATAAGTACACATGTAAGAAATAAATTGAAATTTGCGCCGTTTGATGATTCAGTCGTTGTTAATAGATTTTTAAGTAACTTTACCGCCGTATAAAACGTTATGATTACATTATTTTATCTTAGCAGTAAGTTTTATTATACTCTGCAAGCCTGGCGTGTGAAGCTCGTCAAATCCTAGTCATCGTTACCCCAAAATTGCTGCAATTATTCAGTTGGCGCAATAAAAAAGCGAACAAAGCCGAACTCATTAAGCCGTTATTTTTTAACAAAACCTCTTCTGGTGGTTCTAACCTTCAATGCAAACCATTGTAGGTAGTTATGATCGTGTGGGTTTCATGAGTAATGACCATGGCGGCTTACGTCGCTTTGTGCTGGACTTGAAGGTTTTTTTCCAATTAACACTGGGTTAGCCTTGCTTCGATATTCAGTTCAGTAAGACAGATGACTCGCGAGCCTTGTTTATGCTAACAATAACAAAAGAGTCTGAATACGAGTATACTAGGTTATACGTTTAGAATAAAGTCTGACGTTAGGAGCAGATCATTACTGTCTTTTGTTAGTCTTGTTTAATGTTTAATTTGTATTGTTTTAAGAACTTCTATAGTAACGTGTTTCTTCTATTGATCTACTTCCTCCCTTACATTAATTTATTGTAAAAAAAATCGTAAAGTAATAATAGAATAAGTAAAAAATAAAAATAAAATATCTCATGAATAAATAAAAAAACAACAAAATGTAACAATTAAATAAATAGTTATATATACTAAATACACAATGCAAAAATATAAGTATCCTTTTAAATAACGTATTATACCATACAATTAACGGCTATCCCCAATTGCTAAATGGATAAAATGTTAACTTATTTCCCCGAAAACTCTAAAATAAATAAAATTGTGCGATTGTGTTTGTATTCCATTACGTCGAATTGCAATAAACACGACTAATATAACTTTTGCAAATAAAATGTACGCGCAGCGGAAGGCAGCGTAACAGTTACAGAATAATTCGCTTAAAGAAACCAGTCGTACAGGAATGGGTTATCCGCGGAGGCGCATCCTCCTACAGATAGCCAGATTACAGAGTTAACATAACATTGCACCATTACTAGAGCCGTTTTATTACTTACCTTCAACGCACAGTTAGTCTGTGACCATTTTAGTCATCTCTCGGAAAGTATTCTAACCGGTTTTTTTAAACTGGCTAGACTTCCTACCATCAACTATTATAATGTTTAATGTGACAAGCATGTGTTTTGCGTTCAGTTTAAATGAATTATTTCAGTAATATCATCACGAGGACGGTGAAGTGGACTGGAAGTTATGTAGGCCTGTATAATACATATTTCATTATTTTATTGCACTGATAACGAAAAATTACATTCTCATATTGTTTAAAAATACAACAACTATTTTGATAACAAGATTTAATCTCCGAATTCATTTGTACAGATTTTTTGGATGTTTCGATTTTTTTTCGAAATGTTGACTACACCAATTTTGATATATACCGTAAATGCCTGCTCATCTTGCTCTTAAGAATATCAAGAAGCTAATTAGAAGAAATTGCAACTTAAAAATAGGCTTAACCTGAATATATAGTAACAAGAAGTCTGGTAATTTTTAATTATTTTTACTCGAATTTATGCCTACTGCTTTATTATCATTTAACTGGCCCAGCCGTTAATTTTGTTTATCTTTTTGCCGCATCAGAAAGGATCTTCATCACTGCCGCGTCCTTATTTGTAACACGGTTGTGTCCTTCTCGGAGAAGTCACGATCTCTCGTTGAATCGATATTTGGCAGCGGGTACAGTTACTTATCGATTCGACATTGCCTCGTCCTGGCATTCGACGGCTCGGTGGCGACGCGCGTGCTTCGAATTTATTGAACCGCTCGTGAGAACTAATGGATCGAGTAATGTGGTCAATGCAGAGGAGGACACATTCTTACTCCTGTAAGCTAGATTCGAGCAACTGCGCCTCCCGTGTTCTACGTTCTAGACTTCTAGTTAGATTTTTAAGGTTCGAGAGTAGCGGATCCAATGGCTGACGTATTTCTATCTGATATAACTTTCCGGTTTGAAAGGTAAGGGAAGTTAAATACAAAAGCCAGCCATACTCAGATAGGACGTAATCCAACTTGGGGTTGATTACAGATATTCATGCCTGACAGTTATCACGTAGACTGAATAGTTGTTTGGTATGCCTAAATAACCTCAATTACTCTAATACTTTCTACACTAGCTTATTTTCAAATTTAAAATGAATTCGGTATTTATTGCACTATTGTGTAAAGATTATGTAAGACCTTGTCAGTATAGTGACCAATATTGATTTGTTTGTTTTGTCGGTATACGGAGCGTTTATTCACGATAGCGAGATAGGAAATACCTACATTATCACCGCTTCGCAAAATGTTTTTACTATAGAGAAGAATACTAAGCTGAAAACAGTGATGGTGGAATTATCTTTGGTTCGAATGCAGACCACACCTGATTCTATCTGATAACTCAGCAATTAGCACTGCTGTTTGAACTTGTTTAAAGAATGTTGTCGAAGGGTGTACTAAGGCAGACATACCGATTAAAAAGATCATTTAAACACACATTTTATTGAAAAGAAAATTGATCGGATGCTTAGCTACCTCTAAGGACTAAGTAGGCACAGCTCATGTGAGTAGGTTTGTCTTTCTATACTTCGTGTTAACTTTGTCTAGGGAGGTACCATAATCTTCATAATGTAAGCAATTCTTATTTCAGTTAAAGAGGTGTAGTTGCCAAGTATACTTATACAGGGCGACTATCTTAGTCCTCAGGAGTAGCGACGCTTCTACGTAGAATCTCAGATAGGGCTTCAGTCCTGTTAGAGGTTAGATGCGAGGGTCCAAGGGCTGCAGAGACCGCTTATCATAATGTGGCCTGAATGCTCGTTTGCTACTTTTCTCATTTAAAAAAACTCTTTTGAAGCATAATGTAGCAATACAGGCGTTACAGCTATAAGACAGAATTAAGTGTTGCCAATGCAGCTGAAGCACAAATTTCTATTACCGTAAATAATCCTATTGAAAATATATTATATACAGTTCGACTATAGACGACGACGATCCTCGTGACGCAGCGGTTGCCATCCGGTCTGACACCCAGAGGGTTTCGGGTTCGATTCCCGGCCGGACCGATGAATTTCGAAGTCTGTTCCGGGTCTGGATGTTTGTGTCCTCGTATTTATATGTATCCATAATACAGGGAATATTTGAGTGGCACTATGAGTATAGTATTCTTACAGATTTTATTTAAAGATACATTGTCTCCCTAAATTGCAACAAAGTAAACGAAGGTATTAAAATTATATAGCAAATTGCATTGAACCGCTCTATACGCATATTGCTACTACCGTAAGTTAGATGCATTGCGATCTGTTAGAGCAATGTACATGCATGCGTCTTATTGTGTCATAAATTACAATACGTAGACTAATGTCCCTACTATTACACTTAATACTATTTCAAGACGTAATGGAATACACTTAGGTGTACACAAACTCACAAACATGACGTTGAAAACAATACAAGTAGATTCAGAATCTTCAACAATATCTATAACTGAAATCGAGCACAGAATCGCGTTTCGTTTACGCAAACTAATACAACTCATGATTTCTAGTTGAAAGTGCAAGTGTGCTCCCGATACGAACATTATCATCGATTGGCGTCAGAGAATATTTCCACGAGGCCCTCGGCCTAAAAACCCAGGTAAGGAATATATGAATTTGGAATGCATTGGCAGCCAACAGCCGCTCCAAGGCTCTGCACCACACGTGTGGTGGCACGGGATTTGCGTATGCAGCACAACGTGAGTCTGTAAACCTATGAACCCATTTCTTTCCACGCAATCCTGCCACGTGACACGTGTACAACCTCGCTCGAAGTGGCTCGAATGTAAATTTTGAACGTTCAAATTTTAGGTCGCGATTGATTTTATGAAATTAGGCTATAATTTACCTACACAGATTCTGAGACATTCTGAGACATGTTACGAATGTTAGATAACACAAGAGGTTCATATATAGGTTCATATACTTTACCAAAAATAATTACTACAGTTAGGCAGTAATTATTTTTGCTAAAGTATATGAACATATTTAAATACTTTCATTCATCGCAATATAATTATTCTGTATACTTATTATCTTATATGGTATTTTAATATGTATCTATATACGTACACACAAACACAGATGACTCATACACGTCACATTTAGATGACTAATAAATCAATAAATGTGATCTATATATTTTGTAAATTAAAAAATAAATGTTTTTTTTATTGTAATATTTCTATAACGAATAATACGTAATTAAAATATCTGTTAGATTGAAATTGTACTCTCCATTCATTTCACTTCGTCATCAGCACCATCTTCATGATACACCAATTTCCTTTTTGTTACCTTTAACTAATTCAGTTTACACCTTCTATGTTTTCACGATATAGGTTATTCTTGTTTACTGTAACACAAACCTACATGAATTAGAATTTTCTTATGTACTGTATATTCCTTAAATATACAGTACCTTAAATATACAATATTTCTTCAGCATCCATTCTCCAATATCCACCATATTTCTTCCAATAGAGGTTACTAATAGAGAACTCTATACGAATGTGTTGCAAGGAAACGACGTTATTTATTAATTGCAATTACCATTTATCGTTTGGTTACCATTGTACAAGCTCTTGATTACTGCATTTTTATATATCAAAAAATATAACACGTGCCCTGCGCTGATATAATTTCATCTATTTAACATAACTGAATTATTCCTTGTCACGCATCGACGTGTGATTTGCAGACGCAGAAATCACATCTTTGCAAATATTTCAGATGCACATAGCATTACTTACTTCAAAAGGAACAATGCTCAAGGACTTTAGAAAATATTTGCTTTTCCTTCCTTTCTTTTCCTAATACAATATTAGAAATGATGGCCGACGAGACATTACAACAAAAACATACGCATCAAATCATTCATAATTTGAACCTGTGATTTTAACCATAGAGCATAAAATACATTTTATGTTCTGTGATTTGAACTATGACTGTCTGTGAATAGTAGACGTACGTGACACAGGCATTGTATCGGCATGCCACGCAAAGGATTCTGGGTTCGACCAGACAGACATTTAAATGATGAATTTAAATTTTAGTTTTGGGTCTGGTTAATTGTTCATTGGTTTTTGTTTGTGTCTATAACGTCTACGACACAGATAATTTTATGTTAATGTAGAAAGCGTTACTTACATCTGAAAAAATTGAAAAATTATACCGGAAAAATACAATTAGGATACTGAGAGCATTCTGCGCTTTATAATGAATATGTACCTATTTACATACTTATACATAACAAGGGCAAATGAGTAGGAATAATTTATAAATAAAACTTCCATACCTATGAGCCTATGTTTGCAAATACACATAACTTTAAATTATATAATCTGCGAGTTTATTACAGTAATCATACAAAGAAATAAATTTGCTTCCAAATATATTTCTTTGTATGATTACCAAGCCATTATAAAAGATTGCTCCGTGCAAATATACAGTAAAATGATAGATCAAATGTTGTTCTGACTGTTCGTAAGTATTGATTCAAGAACCGTTGGCACCGAACGGTTCTGGAGCTTCCTTCATCTTATAAATTACCTAAAGACCTCGAGCTCTACATTTGTGAAGTTTAGCCATAAAATTACAAGATCCCAAACGGTATATATATGAAACAGGCTGCTCGTTATCTTTAGCATAAACCTAGTTGCCCATAGATGGCAATTATTTACCATCATATTCATATTTCTTCAATGTAATGGTGTTATCATCTTATTTTAGTATGTATATTTACTTTATGGTTAACCTGATTCATTTCACTAGTTATAATAATATCACTAGTTATGGTTAATAAGCCGCGATAGAACATTTTTATAGCTAAACAACAATTACCACACTTATTTCTAGTTTATAGTTGTAGTGTTCGTATTGGCGAGCGGAACATGTATTATTTTTTATATATTCAATCAGGTTCTATCTTTTACATTCATGGATGAGCATTTGTTTGCATGAACAAGCAACCATTTGCTTGCATGAGCAAGCAGTGTTAGCCCAATGGTAAGATTCCGTCCTCACACGCGAGAGGTCCACAATTCAAACTCCGCACGCACCACAATTTTTTAGAAGTTATGTGCGCATTAAAAGTTAATTATCACTTGCTTTAACGATAACGCAAGGAAAACATCGTGAAGAAACCTACACGCCTGAGAATTGTCTGTAAAGTTCTCAAAGGCGGTGAATTCCACCAATCTGCATTTGGCCAGCGTGGTGGACTATCGCTTAACGCTCCTCATTCTGAAAAAAGACTCGTGCACTGCAATGGAACAGTGATGAGATGATGTGAAACACGCCCCTTAGCTCTTTCTATAATATGAAAAGTCTAAAAATGATTTTTTTATCTAACTTAATTTACCTACCAATATAAGCAGCCTAATTTCCCGTTGCTGTCTTGAACGCTATCATGCATAAAACAATATTGTGTGTTTACCACCAAACTTATACCGATTCCTTGAATATATTTAGTAATGAGAGTGTATGGTAAATCAATGAATAGTATTTTTAAATAAATTCTAAGAATGTTTTCCTCTGTTATTGTCGGTTATAATTTACACCAAAAGTTGGTAGGCAAAATTACTTACTGTACGGTATTGTTTTAACTTAAAGCTGTATATTGTCGGTCTTGCCATATTGCGCCCTTTTATTGGGACAAAATAAAGACAAAAGATACTTACAATAGTAAAATCACAATAGATAACTTTCGTTTTGACTTCGTTTTCTATTTCTAAGAGTTTTGAATTTATTACTTTAAAGCGGTTTTCGACTTACAATGGTAACGGGCTTATAACGCAGTTCACCCAATTGTTGTTACGATAAATGTAATATATTTCTGTTTCTAGGAGACAAAATAATAAACGGAACTATCCGAAATAAAAGAAAGTGAAACTATTGCTTTGTTATTGCGTAGTGTTCCCGCAGGAGACTAAAATGCGCCATTTGTTTCGCAAAATCATTTATCCTCGGAACCTTGGATATGGCCGCAATTATCGCATTTGTAACATAAACAATCATTGCTTCTAAATGTCTATTATATGTCAGGAGATTTCTGTGTAATCTATAAATAGTATTTTTTTTAAGTTTAAAGAGTAGCAAACGAGCCTGCAGGCCACCTCCCTGTCACTGCAGCCTGTGGACATCCAAATCTAACCTTAAGCAAAACTGAAGTTTTATTTGGGGTCATACATAGATGCGTCAATACTTCTGAAGACCAACATGGTCAACTTGCTGTAAGCATGCCCGGCAACCACACCTCTCTAACCGAGACACAAAAACTGCTTCACGGCACATTGAGGGCGGCGCTGGTACTAACCCGGACGAACTAAAGTTCTACCACATTAAACGAATATATATAACCTATGTATAAATCTAAATGAAATCTATTTGTGTCTGATTTCAATTTCCCTATATTACATTGAATGTAAAAATGTATATGCCCATTTTTACGATTCATGAAAACTGTAAAAAACTGTAAAAAAACTAAAACGGTTTATGTGATGGTTTTATAAATTTCACGAGAAGAAAAAATGATAAGTTTTTACAATTTCAATACAATATGTTTACCATAAAATTCATCGTATTTTAGTTAAAGAAATAGATACCTCTAGAAATACAAAGATTACTTCTTGCTAAAATACTTCAGTCGAGAAGTACAAAAATCACATCTCAAATTTCTTTATTTATAATATTATTCCATTGAATATGAAAGATATCGCTTTTCCGGTGGAAAACTAAAATTATATATTTTTATTCAATGGAAGTACCTAACGAAAATGCAGCCCACCTTATTTTAAACAGTTTTATAGGTGGTAGAACTATAGTTCGTCCGGGGAAGTACCACCTCCGCACTCATCATCCGCCGTGAAGCTGTTTGTGTGTTTCGGTTGAAGAAGTGCGGTTGCCGGACACACTTACAGCGAGGCGACCATCTTAGTCGTTAGGAATAGCGACACATCTATGTACGACCTCAGATAGAATTTCAGTCCTGTTTTAGGTTAGATGTAGGTATCCATGGGTTGCAGTGACCACTTAACATCAGGTGGCCTGCTTGCTCGTTTGCACCTTTACAAACCTTAAAAAAAAAGCGATTGCCGCCCATTATCATCTGAAACTCTATATAGAAAACTTACCTGAAGACAATTACACATGCGTTGCCATCCTTGAAGGCTAAGATGGACCGCCTCGAAAAATTAGTCTGCCTTACCCTTCTTATAGAAAGCCACACCCATCTTATAGAAATTGTTCTAACATAAACGTTTTATTATCATACTTGCTGTGTTTAGCCCTCTGAAATCACATACCTTGATTTTTTCAGCGAGAGGGCGCTTTTGTAGTTTTCTTTATAATCTGTGTCTGCTATTAACAGACAACGAAATGTATTCCTAACATTAATGATTATGAATAAAAATATGATAATTATGAATTTTGCGAAACATTCTTATCTACACAGTAATTTTGATATTTTATAAAGTGCCAAGACACTTAAGACTAATAAAAATAACGTTGGAACCAGTAAGAGTTATACGTACTTTAGAATAAGTAGGTTTTATTTTATTATATATAAGTAGGATAAGGTACCTAAAGGTACATTGTGTAGGACATTTAAAAAGGTACATAAAGTCGCAAGATAGAATATTAAGTTTTCAATGAATATGTTCATAAATGATCTTCTCAGGTATTCGCATTTAACAAGAATATAGGCACGTAAAGTTTTTTATGGAAGAGGAAAATTAAGACCTTATGGACAAGTAGGCTACCACTTCCTCTCTCTTTCGCACTCATGATTTTTGTAAGAGAGGGACGACCAAAGGTAATATTCCGGCCATGCACGTATGTTGGCCAAAGTGAAATGACCGCTGTTGACCATTTTGGTGGTTGCGTCATTCGTTCGGCTTTTGAATTCGAAGTTAATTCCACTAAGAATCGTTGCTAATGGTGGGATAGCGTGGAATCAAAGCAATTTTTGGTGGTAAGTAGCTTGGTATGTGGAACTTTTAGTTAGTACCTGTTCTTATGTCTTTATAACTTTAAATTTTGCTTCTTAAAAATAGTGTAATTACTGTAATTCAGGTTATCAACTATCTACAAAAGTGGGAGTTCTTCTCATGTTCCTGTAGGTATATTACGATTTTATTTCTTTTTATTTCAAAATAACTGTCATTTTCTAAACTCAAATCATTTCACGATATCAAACTAAAAACTGTGAAGACCCAGTCAAAATCTTTGCCCATCTAAACCGAGTGTGCTGAGACATTCAGACTCTCGAACTTTATCGGGATGGCATAGGCGTTTTTAACCCGAATACATCACGGGTGGGAAAATTAAAAAAATGCGTGGTAGTACACGCAGGTTATCGTACAGGTGTAAACAAATGTTTGCGTACATCATTAGAATTATGAATACAAGAGTAAAATACGTTCCACATATATTCGAAAACCGTGTTTTGCCCACGATCACGTCCAAGTTCAACAGCCACAGCCGCGCACTAGACATGGACGAAGGATGAAGCCGACCCACTTGTGGTTCCCTGACCTCCGCCGCAGCCTAGCGTAGCATTGCACCTCTCGCTCGCACCATGCCAACTGTTATGCTCCGTTTCTGTCCCTCCCGGAATATTTTCGCAAGCATATTCGGAAGATGGCGTAGACGCAAGCAGGCATTTCACGACTTGTATGACAATGGGACTCTGCAAATTTGCCGTTGTCATTAGACCTGTTTGTTTGAATAATGTACTTACCTACATTACTTTGACTACTTTACTTACTAAATTACTACAGACTATGTCTCCCAATAGTTCTATCTTTATGGTAGACCTATCCGAGGTTTGCCTGCAGACCGAGTATTTTGGTAGCTTAGTATTCAGGGGTAGCAACATTTGTATAACCAACGTCAGGTAATTTAATCCTATTTAGTGTTGATCACACATCTTCAAGAGCGTCAGAGACCATTTACCATCAAGTGGGCTGCGTATTGGTTTTCTACTTCTATGCTGTGAGAAAAAATTATGTATTACATATCTACAAAGTTATTAAAAATAGTGTAAACAATTTCAGGGAGACAATGACACCTGTCTGTATGTCTCTGGGTATTGGCCCCTTCACATGTGACCACTGATTATCGAATGCTTAACAAATACTTTGCTACTACTACGAGACAAATAAAACTATATAGAAAAAATACTCTTCTGGTATTCCATGTTATCCTTCTAGTGGGACAACTTTGTGGGACAGGGTAATTCATCCTCACGTATACCAAATGTCATTAGTTTCTGGTGGTACTTATATCTAGGTTGTTTATAGATTTTCATGGATGGACCACTTAACATCAAGTACTCACTGTATGCGGATTCGCTACTTGTATTTCGAAAGACAAATTACTATGTATCTGGCGATACATAGTCTAATGGCTCACCGACTATGTCCAAGCTTTCTTTGTAATCCATTTTTACATGCCTATAAAATGTCATTTAACTTTACATTGCCAGTACAACATAATTAAGTATCTACTAAGTACATAATATTAACGTTAATTCCGAAGAACTTGATGATGTTAACAACGGAAATATGAAAGGTATAAGGGATTTCAACATATGCCCATGTTAGCTATGTGGTTTGGGCAAGTACCTATGTGGTTGGGGCTTTACAAGGTAACTTTGTGTTACATATGCGTTTTGCGTTAGATAGCGTTGATCATTTTTATACAAATTATAATCGTTTTTTTTGTATAAAAAATATTGTATTTGTAATCTACGCAGCATTGCTTATTCTGTACTAAACTCCAGACATTTAGATTAGATGAAAAAAAGATTCTTACGATATTAGTCTACATCAAGTTAAAACAATGCCTAATAATACATTGTCGTAGTAAGACATACCACCGAGCTGGTGAACCTCTAGCGGCGGCTCATCTTTATTAAATAGGTATTCTCATGTAACTGGTGTTTCTTGGATGCTCTCCACTTGCTCGCAGTACCCTTGGAGTAAGACGTACATACATGAGATGTTCGACTTATTCTTATGGAATACTAAGGGTACCGCATAATAAAATACCATTGAGAGAATAACACTTCTTCAGATGAACTTCAGGTGAAGTTACTGCCAGTGAACCGATTTAACGACTGCGTTCCCTTATCGGTTGGACTAACCTAATATCAATATCCAAAAAATTTTGACACAACAATTACATAACTAAAAGCGAATGTGGCGACAAAGGACGCCCCGATCCGTGCCATGACACAACACAACGGTAACCGCAAGCGGGACGAAGACTCAAAAGAGCATAACTTTGCCATATAAAGAAGGACACGAGCGTGCTGAATTTCATTTTCTAAAACCCGATTACACAGAGGTGACGCAAGGCGGGCTGGAGGTCGGCTAACGGTGACAGAAGACTCGAAATCGAAAGGCGTACGAAACTGAAATCGAAGGGAGTATTCCCGTTATCCTGCCGGACTGCTGAGATGGAAAACTCCCGTTAAACAGGCATCGTCATGCGCTACGATCATGCAACAATGAGTCATGGGATAGTCCCCGTGGCGCACCTTGCTTCGCTATAAGCTAACTGTTGATCCGTTTGTTTCTTACAATCTTCCGAGGAGACGGTTCAACGCCCACCGTGAAATGGGTTACTAACTTTTGCTGATGCAGAACACGCAACCTGTTCAAGAAATAGCTAACCGGAACACCTGACGCAAGGTGAATCTATATTTAGAATTTCTTTCCATAAAAAAGGTTAAATCAGTTGAATATACTATCATCCTTTATATTCTTTTTAGTACTTTGTTTTAAATAGTACGAGGCTGTTCTTACTCTTCTCATGGAAAAGGAAAAATAGTTGTAATTTTAAAATATATCATACGTATCTATTGGTTTAAAAAAATTTAAATCCATCACCTAGGAGAAACCTGGAGGGTTGTTTCTTCCCGGCAATATTTACGGGTCAGAGGAATATT